>CAMAOC010000313.1:0-62000 GCA_945859555.1 Megachile ligniseca
ATTATCCTCATTACTATTATTATTATCGCTATGACTGTTATTATTATCCTTATTCTATTATTACTATCCCTATTACTCTTCTCTTTATCCTTATAACCATTATTATTATCCCTATAACTGTTATTATTATCCTCATTACTATTATTATTATTATCGCTATGACTGTTATTATTATCCTTATTCTATTATTACTATCCCTATTACTCTTGTCTTTATCCTTATAACTATTATTATTATCCTTATTACTATTATTATTATCGCTATAACTATTATTATTATCCTTATTACTATTATTATTATCGCAATGACTGTTATTATTATCCTTATTCTATTATTACTATCCCTATTACTCTTCTCTTTATCCTTATAACAATTATTATTATCCTTATTACTATTATTATTATCGCTATAACTATTATTATTATCCTTACTACTATTATTATTATCGCTATGACTGTTATTATTATCCTTATTCTATTATGACTATCCCTATTACTCTTGTCTTTGTCCTTATAACTATTATTATTATCCTCATTACTATTATTATTATTATCGCTATGACTGTTATTATTATCCTTGTTCTATTATTACTATCCCTATTACTCTTGTCTTTATCCTTATAACTATTATTATTATCCTTATTACTATTATTATTATCGCTATAACTATTATTATTATCCTTATTACTATTATTATTACCGCAATGACTGTTATTATTATCCTTATTCTATTATTACTATTACTATTACTCTTCTCTTTATCCTTATAACAATTATTATTATCCTTATTACTATTATTATTATCGCTATAACTATTATTATTATCCTTACTACTATTATTATTATCGCTATGACTGTTATTATTATCCTTATTCTATTATTACTATCCCTATTACTATTCTCTTTATCCTTATAACTATTATTATTATCCTTATTACTAGTATTATTATCTCTATAACTATTATTGTTATCCTCATTACTATTATTATTATCGCTATGACTGTTATTATTATCCTTATTCTATTATTACTATCCCTATTACTCTTGTCTCTATCCTTATAACTATTATTATTATCCATATTACTAGTATTATTATCTCTATAACTATTATTGTTATCCTCATTACTATTATTATTATCGCTATGACTGTTATTATTATCCTTATTCTATTATTACTATCCCTATTACTCTTGTCTCTATCCTTATAACTATTATTATTATGCTTATTACTAGTATTATTATCTGTATAACTATTATTGTTATCCTCATTACTATTATTATTATTGCTATGACTGTTATTATTATCCTTATTCTATTATTACTATCCCTATTACTCTTGTCTCTATCCTTATAACTATTATTATTATGCTTGTTACTATTATTATTAGCACTGTAACTATTATTATTATCCTTATTTCTATTATTATTATCGCAATGACTGTTATTATTATACTTCTTCTATTATTACTATCCCTATTACTCTTGTCCTTATCCTGATATTTATTATTATTTCCCTTATTACTATTATTATTATCGCTATAACTGTTATTATTATACTTATTCTATTATTACTATCCCTATTACTCTTGTCTTTATCCTTATAACTATTATTATTATCCTTATTACTATTATTATTATCGCTATAACCATTATTATTATCCTTATTACTATTATTACTATCCCTATTACTCTTGTCTCTATCCTTATAACTATTATTATTATCCTCATTACTATTATTATTATCGCTATGACTGTTATTATTATCCTTATTCTATTATTACTATCCCTATTACTCTTCTCTTTATCCTTATAACAATTATTATTATCCTTATTACTATTATTATTATCGCTATAACTATTATTATTATCCTTACTACTATTATTATTATCGCTATGACTGTTATTATTATCCTTATTCTATTATTACTATCCCTATTACTCTTGTCTTTGTCCTTATAACTATTATTATTTCCCTTATTACTATTATTATTATCATTATAACTGTTATTATTATCCTTATTACTAGTATTATTAGCACTATAACTATTATGTTTATCCTTATTACTATTATTATTCGCACTATAACTATTATTATTATCCTTATTACTATTATTATTATCGCTATGACTGTTATTATTATACTTATTCTATTATTACTATCCCTATTACTCTTGTCTTTATCCTTATAACTATTATTGTTATGCTTATTACTATTATTATTAGCACTAATACTATTATTATTATCCTTATTACTATTATTATTATCGCTATGACTGTTATTATTATCCTTATCCTATTATTACTATCCCTATTACTCTTCTCTTTATCCTTATAACTATTATTATTATCCTTATAACTATTATTATTATCCTCATTACTATTATTATTATTATCGCTATGACTGTTATTATTATCCTTATTCTATTATTACTATCCCTATTACTCTTGTCTTTATCCTTATAACTATTATTATTATCCTTATTACTATTATTATTATCGCTATAACTATTATTATTATCCTTATTACTATTATTATTATCGCAATGACTGTTATTATTATCCTTATTCTATTATTACTATCCCTATTACTCTTCTCTTTATCCTTATAACAATTATTATTATCCTTATTACTATTATTATTATCGCTATAACTATTATTATTATCCTTACTACTATTATTATTATCGCTATGACTGTTATTATTATCCTTATTCTATTATTACTATCCCTATTACTATTCTCTTTATCCTTATAACTATTATTATTATCCTTATTACTAGTATTATTATCTCTATAACTATTATTGTTATCCTCATTACTATTAGTATTATCGCTATGACTGTTATTATTATCCGTATTCTATTATTACTATCCCTATTACTCTTGTCTCTATCCTTATAACTATTATTATTATCCTTATTACTAGTATTATTATCTCTATAACTATTATTGTTATCCTTACTACTATTATTATTATCGCGATGACTGTTATTATTATCCTTATTCTATTATTACTATCCCTATTACTCTTCTCTTTATCCTTATAACAATTATTATTATCCTTATTACTATTATTATTATCGCTATAACTATTATTATTATCCTTACTACTATTATTATTATCGCTATGACTGTTATTATTATCCTTATTCTATTATTACTATCCCTATTACTCTTCTCTTTATCCTTATAACTATTCTTATTATCCTTATAACTATTATTATTATCGCTATAACTATTATTATTATCCTTACTACTATTATTATTATCGCTATGACTGTTATTATTATCCTTATCCTATTATTACTATCCCTATTACTCTTGTCTTTGTCCTTATAACTATTATTATTTCCCTTATTACTATTATTATTATCATTATAACTGTTATTATTATCCTTATTACTAGTATTATTAGCACTATAAGTATTATGTTTATCCTTATTACTATTATTATTATCGCTATGACTGTTATTATTATCCTTATTCTATTATTACTATCCCTATTACTCTTGTCTCTATCCTTATAACTATTATTATTATCCTCATTACTATTATTATTATCGCTATGACTGTTATTATTATCCTTATTCTATTATTACTATCCCTATTACTCTTGTCTTTATCCTTATAACTATTATTATTATCCTTATTACTATTATTATTATCGCTATAACTATTATTATTATCCTTACTACTATTATTATTATCGCAATGACTGTTATTATTATCCTTATTCTATTATTACTATCCCTATTACTCTTGTCTCTATCCTTATAACTATTATTATTATGCTTGTTACTATTATTATTAGCACTGTAACTATTATTATTATCCTTATTTCTATTATTATTATCGCAATGACTGTTATTATTATACTTCTTCTATTATTACTATCCCTATTACTCTTGTCTTTATCCTGATATTTATTATTATTTCCCTTATTACTATTATTATTATCGCTATAACTATTATTATTATCGCTATGACTGTTATTATTATCCTTATTCTATTATTACTATCCCTATTACTCTTCTCTTTATCCTTATAACTATTATTATTATCCTTATAACTATTATTATTATGCATATTACTATTATTATTATCGCTAAAACTATTATTATTATCCTTACTACTATTATTATTATCGCTATGACTGTTATTATTATACTTCTTCTATTATTACTATCCCTACTACTCTTGTCTTTATCCTGATATTTATTATTATTTCCCTTATTACTATTATTATTATCGCTATAACTGTTATTATCATCCTTATTACTAGTATTATTAGCACTATAACTATTACGTTTATCCTTATTACTATTATTATTCGCGCTATAACTATTATTATTATCCTTATTACTATTATTATTATCGCTATACTATTATTGTTATCCTCATTACTATTATTATTATTGCTATGACTGTTATTATTATCCTTATTCTATTATTGCTATGCCTATTACTCTTGTCTCTATCCTTATAACTATTATTATTAGCACTATAACTATTATTATTATCCTTATTTCTATTATTATTATCGCAATGACTGTTATTATTATACTTCTTCTATTATTACTATCCCTATTACTCTTGTCTTTATCCTGATATTTATTACTATTTCCCTTATTACTATTATTATTATCGCAATAACTGTTATTATTATACTTATTCTATTATTACTATCCCTATTACTCTTGTCGTTATCCTGATAATTATTATTATTACCCTTATTACAATTATTATTATCGCTATGACTGTTATTATTATCCTTATTCTATTATTACTATCAATATTACTCTTGTCTCTATCCTTATAACTATTATTATTACCCTTATTACTATTATTAATATTGCTATAACTATTATTATTATCCTTACTAGTATTATTATTATCGCTTTGACTGTTATTATTATCCTTATTCTATTATTACTATCCCTATTACTCTTTTCTTTATCCTTATAACTATTATTATTATCCTTATAACTATTATTATTATCCTTATTACTATTATTATTATCGCTATGACTGTTATCATTATACTTATTCTATTATTACTATCCCTATTACTCTTGTCTTTATCCTGATAATTATTATTATTTCCCTTATTACAATTATTATTATCGCTATGACTGTTATTATCATGCTTATTCTACTATTACTATCCCTATTACTCTTGTCTCTAATCTTATAACTATTATTATTATGCTTATTACTATTATTATTATCGCTATAACTATTATTATTATCGCTATGACTGTTATCATTATACTTATTCTATTATTACTATCCCTATTACTCTTGTCTTTATCCTGACAATTATTATTATTCCCCTTATTACAATTATTATTATCGCTATGACTGTTATTATCATGCTTATTCTACTATTACTATCCCTATTACTCTTGTCTCCAATCTTATAACTATTATTATTATGCTTATTACTATTATTATTATCGCTATAACTATTATTATTATCGCTATGACTGTTATTATTATCCTTATTCTATTATTACTATCCCTATTACTCTTGTCCTTATCCTGATATTTATTATTATTTCCCTTATTACTATTATTATTATCGCTATAACTGTTATTATTATACTTATTCTATTATTACTATCCCTATTACTCTTGTCTTTATCCGTATAACTATTATTATTACCCTTATTACTATTATTATTATCGCTATAACTATTATTATTATCCTTACTAGTATTATTATTATCGCTATGACTGTTATTATTATCCTTATTCCATTATTACTATCCCTATTACTCTTCTCTTTATCCTTATAACTATTATTATTATCCTTATTACTATTATTATTATCGCTATGACTGTTATCATTATACTTATTCTATTATTACTATCCCTATTACTCTTGTCTTTATCCTGATAATTATTATTATTTCCCTTATTACAATTATTATTATCGCTATGACTGTTATTATTATCCTTATTCTATTATTACTATCCCTATTACTCTTGTCTCTATCCTTATAACTATTATTATTATGCTTATTACTATTATTATTCGCACTATAACTATTATTATTATCCTTATTACTATTATTATTATCGCTATAACCATTATTATTATCCTTATTACTATTATTACTATCCCTATTACTCTTGTCTCTATCCTTATAACTATTATTATTATCCTCATTACTATTATTATTATCGCTATGACTGTTATTATTATCCTTATTCTATTATTACTATCCCTATTACTCTTCTCTTTATCCTTATAACCATTATTATTATCCCTATAACTATTATTATTATCCTCATTACTATTATTATTATTATCGCTATGACTGTTATTATTATCCTTATTCTATTATTACTATCCCTATTACTCTTGTCTTTATCCTTATAACTATTATTATTATCCTTATTACTATTATTATTATCGCTATAACTATTATTATTATCCTTATTACTATTATTATTATCGCAATGACTGTTATTATTATCCTTATTCTATTATTACTATCCCTATTACTCTTCTCTTTATCCTTATAACAATTATTATTATCCTTATTACTATTATTATTATCGCTATAACTATTATTATTATCCTTACTACTATTATTATTATCGCTATGACTGTTATTATTATCCTTATTCTATTATTACTATCCCTATTACTCTTGTCTTTGTCCTTATAACTATTATTATTATCCTCATTACTATTATTATTATTATCACTATGACTGTTATTATTATCCTTGTTCTATTATTACTATCCCTATTACTCTTGTCTTTATCCTTATAACTATTATTATTATCCTTATTACTATTATTATTATCGCTATAACTATTATTATTATCCTTATTACTATTATTATTATCGCAATGACTGTTATTATTATCCTTATTCTATTATTACTATTACTATTACTCTTCTCTTTATCCTTATAACAATTATTATTATCCCTATTACTATTATTATTATCGCTATAACTATTATTATTATCCTTACTACTATTATTATTATCGCTATGACTGTTATTATTATCCTTATTCTATTATTACTATCCCTATTACTATTCTCTTTATCCTTATAACTATTATTATTATCCTTATTACTAGTATTATTATCTCTATAACTATTATTGTTATCCTCATTACTATTATTATTATCGCTATGACTGTTATTATTATCCTTATTCTATTATTACTATCCCTATTACTCTTGTCTCTATCCTTATAACTATTATTATTATCCATATTACTAGTATTATTATCTCTATAACTATTATTGTTATCCTCATTACTATTATTATTATCGCTATGACTGTTATTATTATCCTTATTCTATTATTACTATCCCTATTACTCTTGTCTCTATCCTTATAACTATTATTATTATGCTTATTACTAGTATTATTATCTGTATAACTATTATTGTTATCCTCATTACTATTATTATTATTGCTATGACTGTTATTATTATCCTTATTCTATTATTACTATCCCTATTACTCTTGTCTCTATCCTTATAACTATTATTATTATGCTTGTTACTATTATTATTAGCACTGTAACTATTATTATTATCCTTATTTCTATTATTATTATCGCAATGACTGTTATTATTATACTTCTTCTATTATTACTATCCCTATTACTCTTGTCCTTATCCTGATATTTATTATTATTTCCGTTATTACTATTATTATTATCGCTATAACTGTTATTATTATACTTATTCTATTATTACTATCCCTATTACTCTTGTCTTTATCCTTATAACTATTATTATTATCCTTATTACTATTATTATTATCGCTATAACCATTATTATTATCCTTATTACTATTATTACTATCCCTATTACTCTTGTCTCTATCCTTATAACTATTATTATTATCCTCATTACTATTATTATTATCGCTATGACTGTTATTATTATCCTTATTCTATTATTACTATCCCTATTACTCTTCTCTTTATCCTTATAACAATTATTATTATCCTTATTACTATTATTATTATCGCTATAACTATTATTATTATCCTTACTACTATTATTATTATCGCTATGACTGTTATTATTATCCTTATTCTATTATTACTATCCCTATTACTCTTGTCTTTGTCCTTATAACTATTATTATTTCCCTTATTACTATTATTATTATCATTATAACTGTTATTATTATCCTTATTACTAGTATTATTAGCACTATAACTATTATGTTTATCCTTATTACTATTATTATTCGCACTATAACTATTATTATTATCCTTATTACTATTATTATTATCGCTATGACTGTTATTATTATACTTATTCTATTATTACTATCCCTATTACTCTTGTCTTTATCCTTATAACTATTATTGTTATGCTTATTACTATTATTATTAGCACTAATACTATTATTATTATCCTTATTACTATTATTATTATCGCTATGACTGTTATTATTATCCTTATCCTATTATTACTATCCCTATTACTCTTCTCTTTATCCTTATAACTTTTATTATTATCCTTATAACTATTATTATTATCCTCATTACTATTATTATTATTATCGCTATGACTGTTATTATTATCCTTATTCTATTATTACTATCCCTATTACTCTTGTCTTTATCCTTATAACTATTATTATTATCCTTATTACTATTATTATTATCGCTATAACTATTATTATTATCCTTCTTACTATTATTATTATCGCAATGACTGTTATTATTATCCTTATTCTATTATTACTATCCCTATTACTCTTCTCTTTATCCTTATAACAATTATTATTATCCTTATTACTATTATTATTATCGCTATAACTATTATTATTATCCTTACTACTATTATTATTATCGCTATGACTGTTATTATTATCCTTATTCTATTATTACTATCCCTATTACTATTCTCTTTATCCTTATAACTATTATTATTATCCTTATTACTAGTATTATTATCTCTATAACTATTATTGTTATCCTCATTACAATTAGTATTATCGCTATGACTGTTATTATTATCCGTATTCTATTATTACTATCCCTATTACTCTTGTCTCTATCCTTATAACTATTATTATTATCCTTATTACTAGTATTATTATCTCTATAACTATTATTGTTATCCTCATTACTATTATTATTATCGCTATGACTGTTATTATTATCCTTATTCTATTATTACTATCCCTATTACTCTTGTCTTTATCCTGATATTTATTATTATTTCCCTTATTACTATTATTATTATCACAATAACTGTTATTATTATACTTATTCTATTACTACTATCCCTATTACTCTTGTCTTTATCCTTATAACTATTATTATTATCCTTATAACTATTATTATTACCCTTATTACTATTATTATTATCGCTATAACTATTATTATTATCCTTACTACTATTATTATTATCGCTATGACTGTTATTATTATCCTTATTCTATTATTACTATCCCTATTACTCTTCTCTTTATCCTTATAACAATTATTATTATCCTTATTACTATTATTATTATCGCTATAACTATTATTATTATCCTTACTACTATTATTATTATCGCTATGACTGTTATTATTATCCTTATTCTATTATTACTATCCCTATTACTCTTCTCTTTATCCTTATAACTATTCTTATTATCCTTATAACTATTATTATTATCCTTACTACTATTATTATTATCGCTATGACTGTTATTATTATCCTTATCCTATTATTACTATCCCTATTACTCTTGTCTTTGTCCTTATAACTATTATTATTTCCCTTATTACTATTATTATTATCATTATAACTGTTATTATTATCCTTATTACTAGTATTATTAGCACTATAACTATTATGTTTATCCTTATTACTATTATTATTCGCACTATAACTATTATTATTATCCTTATTACTATTATTATTATCGCTATGACTGTTATTATTATACTTATTCTATTATTATTATCGCTATGACTGTTATTATTATCCTTATTCTATTATTACTATCCCTCTTACTCTTGTCTATATCCTTATAACTATTATTATTATGCTTATTACTATTATTATTAGCACTATAACTATTATTATTATCCTTATTTCTATTATTATTATCGCAATGACTGTTATTATTATACTTCTTCTATTATTACTATCCCTACTACTCTTGTCTTTATCCTGATATTTATTATTATTTCCCTTATTACTATTATTATTATCGCTATAACTGTTATTATTATCCTTATTACTAGTATTATTAGCACTATAACTATTATGTTTATCCTTATTACTATTATTATTCGCACTATAACTATTATTATTATCCTTATTACTATTATTATTATCGCTATGACTGTTATTATTATACTTATTCTATTATTACTATCCCTATTACTCTTGTCTTTATCCTTATAACTATTATTGTTATGCTTATTACTATTATTATTAGCACTAATACTATTATTATTATCCTTATTACTATTATTATTATCGCTATGACTGTTATTATTATACTTATTCTATTATTACTATCCCTATTACTCTTGTATCTATCCTTATAACTATTATTATTATCCTCATTACTATTATTATTATCGATATGACTGTTATTATTATCCTTATTCTATTATTACTATCCCTATTACTCTTGTCTTTATCCTTATAACTATTATTATTATCCTTATTACTATTATTATTATCGCTATAACTATTATTATTATCCTTATTACTATTATTATTATCGCCATGACTGTTATTATTATCCTTATTCTATTATTACTATCCCTATTACTCTTCTCTTTATCCTTATAACAATTATTATTATCCTTATTACTATTATTATTATCGCTATAACTATTATTATTATCCTTACTACTATTATTATTATCGCTATGACTGTTATTATTATCCTTATTCTATTATTACTATCCCTATTACTCTTCTCTTTATCCTTATGACTATTATTATTATCCTTATAACTATTATTATTATGCATATTACTATTATTATTATCGCTATAACTATTATTATTATCCTTACTACTATTATTATTATCGCCATGACTGTTATTATTATCCTTATTCTATTATTACTATCCCTATTACTGTTCTCTTTATCCTTATAACAATTATTGTTATCCTTATTACTATTATTATTATCGCTATAACTATTATTATTATCCTTACTAGTATTATTATTATCGCTATGACTGTTATTATTATCCTTATTCTATTATTACTATCCCTATTACTCTTCTCTTTATCCTTATAACTATTATTATTATCCTTATTACTATTATTATTATCGCTATGACTGTTATCATTATACTTATTCTATTATTACTATCCCTATTACTCTTGTCTTTATCCTGATAATTATTATTATTTCCCTTATTACAATTATTATTATCGCTATGACTGTTATTATTATCCTTATTCTATTATTACTATCCCTTTTACTCTTGTCTCTATCCTTATAACTATTATTATTATGCTTATTACTATTATTATTCGCACTATAACTATTATTATTATCCTTATTACTATTATTATTATCGCTATAACCATTATTATTATCCTTATTACTATTATTACTATCCCTATTACTCTTGTCTCTATCCTTATAACTATTATTATTATCCTCATTACTATTATTATTATCGCTATGACTGTTATTATTATCCTTATTCTATTATTACTATCCCTATTACTCTTCTCTTTATCCTTATAACTATTCTTATTATCCTTATAACTATTATTATTATCGCTATAACTATTATTATTATCCTTACTACTATTATTATTATCGCTATGACTGTTATTATTATCCTTATCCTATTATTACTATCCCTATTACTCTTGTCTTTGTCCTTATAACTATTATTATTTCCCTTATTACTATTATTATTATCATTATAACTGTTATTATTATCCTTATTACTAGTATTATTAGCACTATAAGTATTATGTTTATCCTTATTACTATTATTATTATCGCTATGACTGTTATTATTATCCTTATTCTATTATTACTATCCCTATTACTCTTGTCTCTATCCTTATAACTATTATTATTATCCTCATTACTATTATTATTATCGCTATGACTGTTATTATTATCCTTATTCTATTATTACTATCCCTATTACTCTTGTCTTTATCCTTATAACTATTATTATTATCCTTATTACTATTATTATTATCGCTATAACTATTATTATTATCCTTACTACTATTATTATTATCGCAATGACTGTTATTATTATCCTTATTCTATTATTACTATCCCTATTACTCTTGTCTCTATCCTTATAACTATTATTATTATGCTTGTTACTATTATTATTAGCACTGTAACTATTATTATTATCCTTATTTCTATTATTATTATCGCAATGACTGTTATTATTATACTTCTTCTATTATTACTATCCCTATTACTCTTGTCTTTATCCTGATATTTATTATTATTTCCCTTATTACTATTATTATTATCGCTATAACTATTATTATTATCGCTATGACTGTTATTATTATCCTTATTCTATTATTACTATCCCTATTACTCTTCTCTTTATCCTTATAACTATTATTATTATCCTTATAACTATTATTATTATGCATATTACTATTATTATTATCGCTAAAACTATTATTATTATCCTTACTACTATTATTATTATCGCTATGACTGTTATTATTATACTTCTTCTATTATTACTATCCCTACTACTCTTGTCTTTATCCTGATATTTATTATTATTTCCCTTATTACTATTATTATTATCGCTATAACTGTTATTATCATCCTTATTACTAGTATTATTAGCACTATAACTATTACGTTTATCCTTATTACTATTATTATTCGCGCTATAACTATTATTATTATCCTTATTACTATTATTATTATCGCTATACTATTATTGTTATCCTCATTACTATTATTATTATTGCTATGACTGTTATTATTATCCTTATTCTATTATTGCTATGCCTATTACTCTTGTCTCTATCCTTATAACTATTATTATTAGCACTATAACTATTATTATTATCCTTATTTCTATTATTATTATCGCAATGACTGTTATTATTATACTTCTTCTATTATTACTATCCCTATTACTCTTGTCTTTATCCTGATATTTATTACTATTTCCCTTATTACTATTATTATTATCGCAATAACTGTTATTATTATACTTATTCTATTATTACTATCCCTATTACTCTTGTCGTTATCCTGATAATTATTATTATTACCCTTATTACAATTATTATTATCGCTATGACTGTTATTATTATCCTTATTCTATTATTACTATCAATATTACTCTTGTCTCTATCCTTATAACTATTATTATTACCCTTATTACTATTATTAATATTGCTATAACTATTATTATTATCCTTACTAGTATTATTATTATCGCTTTGACTGTTATTATTATCCTTATTCTATTATTACTATCCCTATTACTCTTTTCTTTATCCTTATAACTATTATTATTATCCTTATAACTATTATTATTATCCTTATTACTATTATTATTATCGCTATGACTGTTATCATTATACTTATTCTATTATTACTATCCCTATTACTCTTGTCTTTATCCTGATAATTATTATTATTTCCCTTATTACAATTATTATTATCGCTATGACTGTTATTATCATGCTTATTCTACTATTACTATCCCTATTACTCTTGTCTCTAATCTTATAACTATTATTATTATGCTTATTACTATTATTATTATCGCTATAACTATTATTATTATCGCTATGACTGTTATCATTATACTTATTCTATTATTACTATCCCTATTACTCTTGTCTTTATCCTGACAATTATTATTATTCCCCTTATTACAATTATTATTATCGCTATGACTGTTATTATCATGCTTATTCTACTATTACTATCCCTATTACTCTTGTCTCCAATCTTATAACTATTATTATTATGCTTATTACTATTATTATTATCGCTATAACTATTATTATTATCGCTATGACTGTTATTATTATCCTTATTCTATTATTACTATCCCTATTACTCTTGTCCTTATCCTGATATTTATTATTATTTCCCTTATTACTATTATTATTATCGCTATAACTGTTATTATTATACTTATTCTATTATTACTATCCCTATTACTCTTGTCTTTATCCGTATAACTATTATTATTACCCTTATTACTATTATTATTATCGCTATAACTATTATTATTATCCTTACTAGTATTATTATTATCGCTATGACTGTTATTATTATCCTTATTCCATTATTACTATCCCTATTACTCTTCTCTTTATCCTTATAACTATTATTATTATCCTTATTACTATTATTATTATCGCTATGACTGTTATCATTATACTTATTCTATTATTACTATCCCTATTACTCTTGTCTTTATCCTGATAATTATTATTATTTCCCTTATTACAATTATTATTATCGCTATGACTGTTATTATTATCCTTATTCTATTATTACTATCCCTATTACTCTTGTCTCTATCCTTATAACTATTATTATTATGCTTATTACTATTATTATTCGCACTATAACTATTATTATTATCCTTATTACTATTATTATTATCGCTATAACCATTATTATTATCCTTATTACTATTATTACTATCCCTATTACTCTTGTCTCTATCCTTATAACTATTATTATTATCCTCATTACTATTATTATTATCGCTATGACTGTTATTATTATCCTTATTCTATTATTACTATCCCTATTACTCTTCTCTTTATCCTTATAACCATTATTATTATCCCTATAACTATTATTATTATCCTCATTACTATTATTATTATTATCGCTATGACTGTTATTATTATCCTTATTCTATTATTACTATCCCTATTACTCTTGTCTTTATCCTTATAACTATTATTATTATCCTTATTACTATTATTATTATCGCTATAACTATTATTATTATCCTTATTACTATTATTATTATCGCAATGACTGTTATTATTATCCTTATTCTATTATTACTATCCCTATTACTCTTCTCTTTATCCTTATAACAATTATTATTATCCTTATTACTATTATTATTATCGCTATAACTATTATTATTATCCTTACTACTATTATTATTATCGCTATGACTGTTATTATTATCCTTATTCTATTATTACTATCCCTATTACTCTTGTCTTTGTCCTTATAACTATTATTATTATCCTCATTACTATTATTATTATTATCACTATGACTGTTATTATTATCCTTGTTCTATTATTACTATCCCTATTACTCTTGTCTTTATCCTTATAACTATTATTATTATCCTTATTACTATTATTATTATCGCTATAACTATTATTATTATCCTTATTACTATTATTATTATCGCAATGACTGTTATTATTATCCTTATTCTATTATTACTATTACTATTACTCTTCTCTTTATCCTTATAACAATTATTATTATCCCTATTACTATTATTATTATCGCTATAACTATTATTATTATCCTTACTACTATTATTATTATCGCTATGACTGTTATTATTATCCTTATTCTATTATTACTATCCCTATTACTATTCTCTTTATCCTTATAACTATTATTATTATCCTTATTACTAGTATTATTATCTCTATAACTATTATTGTTATCCTCATTACTATTATTATTATCGCTATGACTGTTATTATTATCCTTATTCTATTATTACTATCCCTATTACTCTTGTCTCTATCCTTATAACTATTATTATTATCCATATTACTAGTATTATTATCTCTATAACTATTATTGTTATCCTCATTACTATTATTATTATCGCTATGACTGTTATTATTATCCTTATTCTATTATTACTATCCCTATTACTCTTGTCTCTATCCTTATAACTATTATTATTATGCTTATTACTAGTATTATTATCTGTATAACTATTATTGTTATCCTCATTACTATTATTATTATTGCTATGACTGTTATTATTATCCTTATTCTATTATTACTATCCCTATTACTCTTGTCTCTATCCTTATAACTATTATTATTATGCTTGTTACTATTATTATTAGCACTGTAACTATTATTATTATCCTTATTTCTATTATTATTATCGCAATGACTGTTATTATTATACTTCTTCTATTATTACTATCCCTATTACTCTTGTCCTTATCCTGATATTTATTATTATTTCCGTTATTACTATTATTATTATCGCTATAACTGTTATTATTATACTTATTCTATTATTACTATCCCTATTACTCTTGTCTTTATCCTTATAACTATTATTATTATCCTTATTACTATTATTATTATCGCTATAACCATTATTATTATCCTTATTACTATTATTACTATCCCTATTACTCTTGTCTCTATCCTTATAACTATTATTATTATCCTCATTACTATTATTATTATCGCTATGACTGTTATTATTATCCTTATTCTATTATTACTATCCCTATTACTCTTCTCTTTATCCTTATAACAATTATTATTATCCTTATTACTATTATTATTATCGCTATAACTATTATTATTATCCTTACTACTATTATTATTATCGCTATGACTGTTATTATTATCCTTATTCTATTATTACTATCCCTATTACTCTTGTCTTTGTCCTTATAACTATTATTATTTCCCTTATTACTATTATTATTATCATTATAACTGTTATTATTATCCTTATTACTAGTATTATTAGCACTATAACTATTATGTTTATCCTTATTACTATTATTATTCGCACTATAACTATTATTATTATCCTTATTACTATTATTATTATCGCTATGACTGTTATTATTATACTTATTCTATTATTACTATCCCTATTACTCTTGTCTTTATCCTTATAACTATTATTGTTATGCTTATTACTATTATTATTAGCACTAATACTATTATTATTATCCTTATTACTATTATTATTATCGCTATGACTGTTATTATTATCCTTATCCTATTATTACTATCCCTATTACTCTTCTCTTTATCCTTATAACTTTTATTATTATCCTTATAACTATTATTATTATCCTCATTACTATTATTATTATTATCGCTATGACTGTTATTATTATCCTTATTCTATTATTACTATCCCTATTACTCTTGTCTTTATCCTTATAACTATTATTATTATCCTTATTACTATTATTATTATCGCTATAACTATTATTATTATCCTTCTTACTATTATTATTATCGCAATGACTGTTTTATTATCCTTATTCTATTATTACTATCCCTATTACTCTTCTCTTTATCCTTATAACAATTATTATTATCCTTATTACTATTATTATTATCGCTATAACTATTATTATTATCCTTACTACTATTATTATTATCGCTATGACTGTTATTATTATCCTTATTCTATTATTACTATCCCTATTACTATTCTCTTTATCCTTATAACTATTATTATTATCCTTATTACTAGTATTATTATCTCTATAACTACTATTATTGTTATCCTCATTACAATTAGTATTATCGCTATGACTGTTATTATTATCCGTATTCTATTATTACTATCCCTATTACTCTTGTCTCTATCCTTATAACTATTATTATTATCCTTATTACTAGTATTATTATCTCTATAACTATTATTGTTATCCTCATTACTATTATTATTATCGCTATGACTGTTATTATTATCCTTATTCTATTATTACTATCCCTATTACTCTTGTCTTTATCCTGATATTTATTATTATTTCCCTTATTACTATTATTATTATCACAATAACTGTTATTATTATACTTATTCTATTACTACTATCCCTATTACTCTTGTCTTTATCCTTATAACTATTATTATTATCCTTATAACTATTATTATTACCCTTATTACTATTATTATTATCGCTATAACTATTATTATTATCCTTACTACTATTATTATTATCGCTATGACTGTTATTATTATCCTTATTCTATTATTACTATCCCTATTACTCTTCTCTTTATCCTTATAACAATTATTATTATCCTTATTACTATTATTATTATCGCTATAACTATTATTATTATCCTTACTACTATTATTATTATCGCTATGACTGTTATTATTATCCTTATTCTATTATTACTATCCCTATTACTCTTCTCTTTATCCTTATAACTATTCTTATTATCCTTATAACTATTATTATTATCCTTACTACTATTATTATTATCGCTATGACTGTTATTATTATCCTTATCCTATTATTACTATCCCTATTACTCTTGTCTTTGTCCTTATAACTATTATTATTTCCCTTATTACTATTATTATTATCATTATAACTGTTATTATTATCCTTATTACTAGTATTATTAGCACTATAACTATTATGTTTATCCTTATTACTATTATTATTCGCACTATAACTATTATTATTATCCTTATTACTATTATTATTATCGCTATGACTGTTATTATTATACTTATTCTATTATTATTATCGCTATGACTGTTATTATTATCCTTATTCTATTATTACTATCCCTCTTACTCTTGTCTATATCCTTATAACTATTATTATTATGCTTATTACTATTATTATTAGCACTATAACTATTATTATTATCCTTATTTCTATTATTATTATCGCAATGACTGTTATTATTATACTTCTTCTATTATTACTATCCCTACTACTCTTGTCTTTATCCTGATATTTATTATTATTTCCCTTATTACTATTATTATTATCGCTATAACTGTTATTATTATCCTTATTACTAGTATTATTAGCACTATAACTATTATGTTTATCCTTATTACTATTATTATTCGCACTATAACTATTATTATTATCCTTATTACTATTATTATTATCGCTATGACTGTTATTATTATACTTATTCTATTATTACTATCCCTATTACTCTTGTCTTTATCCTTATAACTATTATTGTTATGCTTATTACTATTATTATTAGCACTAATACTATTATTATTATCCTTATTACTATTATTATTATCGCTATGACTGTTATTATTATACTTATTCTATTATTACTATCCCTATTACTCTTGTATCTATCCTTATAACTATTATTATTATCCTCATTACTATTATTATTATCGATATGACTGTTATTATTATCCTTATTCTATTATTACTATCCCTATTACTCTTGTCTTTATCCTTATAACTATTATTATTATCCTTATTACTATTATTATTATCGCTATAACTATTATTATTATCCTTATTACTATTATTATTATCGCCATGACTGTTATTATTATCCTTATTCTATTATTACTATCCCTATTACTCTTCTCTTTATCCTTATAACAATTATTATTATCCTTATTACTATTATTATTATCGCTATAACTATTATTATTATCCTTACTACTATTATTATTATCGCTATGACTGTTATTATTATCCTTATTCTATTATTACTATCCCTATTACTCTTCTCTTTATCCTTATGACTATTATTATTATCCTTATAACTATTATTATTATGCATATTACTATTATTATTATCGCTATAACTATTATTATTATCCTTACTACTATTATTATTATCGCCATGACTGTTATTATTATCCTTATTCTATTATTACTATCCCTATTACTGTTCTCTTTATCCTTATAACAATTATTGTTATCCTTATTACTATTATTATTATCGCTATAACTATTATTATTATCCTTACTAGTATTATTATTATCGCTATGACTGTTATTATTATCCTTATTCTATTATTACTATCCCTATTACTCTTCTCTTTATCCTTATAACTATTATTATTATCCTTATTACTATTATTATTATCGCTATGACTGTTATCATTATACTTATTCTATTATTACTATCCCTATTACTCTTGTCTTTATCCTGATAATTATTATTATTTCCCTTATTACAATTATTATTATCGCTATGACTGTTATTATTATCCTTATTCTATTATTACTATCCCTTTTACTCTTGTCTCTATCCTTATAACTATTATTATTATGCTTATTACTATTATTATTCGCACTATAACTATTATTATTATCCTTATTACTATTATTATTATCGCTATAACCATTATTATTATCCTTATTACTATTATTACTATCCCTATTACTCTTGTCTCTATCCTTATAACTATTATTATTATCCTCATTACTATTATTATTATCGCTATGACTGTTATTATTATCCTTATTCTATTATTACTATCCCTATTACTCTTCTCTTTATCCTTATAACCATTATTATTATCCCTATAACTATTATTATTATCCTCATTACTATTATTATTATTATCGCTATGACTGTTATTATTATCCTTATTCTATTATTACTATCCCTATTACTCTTGTCTTTATCCTTATAACTATTATTATTATCCTTATTACTATTATTATTATCGCTATAACTATTATTATTATCCTTATTACTATTATTATTATCGCAATGACTGTTATTATTATCCTTATTCTATTATTACTATCCCTATTACTCTTCTCTTTATCCTTATAACAATTATTATTATCCTTATTACTATTATTATTATCGCTATAACTATTATTATTATCCTTACTACTATTATTATTATCGCTATGACTGTTATTATTATCCTTATTCTATTATTACTATCCCTATTACTCTTGTCTTTGTCCTTATAACTATTATTATTATCCTCATTACTATTATTATTATTATCACTATGACTGTTATTATTATCCTTGTTCTATTATTACTATCCCTATTACTCTTGTCTTTATCCTTATAACTATTATTATTATCCTTATTACTATTATTATTATCGCTATAACTATTATTATTATCCTTATTACTATTATTATTATCGCAATGACTGTTATTATTATCCTTATTCTATTATTACTATTACTATTACTCTTCTCTTTATCCTTATAACAATTATTATTATCCCTATTACTATTATTATTATCGCTATAACTATTATTATTATCCTTACTACTATTATTATTATCGCTATGACTGTTATTATTATCCTTATTCTATTATTACTATCCCTATTACTATTCTCTTTATCCTTATAACTATTATTATTATCCTTATTACTAGTATTATTATCTCTATAACTATTATTGTTATCCTCATTACTATTATTATTATCGCTATGACTGTTATTATTATCCTTATTCTATTATTACTATCCCTATTACTCTTGTCTCTATCCTTATAACTATTATTATTATCCATATTACTAGTATTATTATCTCTATAACTATTATTGTTATCCTCATTACTATTATTATTATCGCTATGACTGTTATTATTATCCTTATTCTATTATTACTATCCCTATTACTCTTGTCTCTATCCTTATAACTATTATTATTATGCTTATTACTAGTATTATTATCTGTATAACTATTATTGTTATCCTCATTACTATTATTATTATTGCTATGACTGTTATTATTATCCTTATTCTATTATTACTATCCCTATTACTCTTGTCTCTATCCTTATAACTATTATTATTATGCTTGTTACTATTATTATTAGCACTGTAACTATTATTATTATCCTTATTTCTATTATTATTATCGCAATGACTGTTATTATTATACTTCTTCGATTATTACTATCCCTATTACTCTTGTCCTTATCCTGATATTTATTATTATTTCCGTTATTACTATTATTATTATCGCTATAACTGTTATTATTATACTTATTCTATTATTACTATCCCTATTACTCTTGTCTTTATCCTTATAACTATTATTATTATCCTTATTACTATTATTATTATCGCTATAACCATTATTATTATCCTTATTACTATTATTACTATCCCTATTACTCTTGTCTCTATCCTTATAACTATTATTATTATCCTCATTACTATTATTATTATCGCTATGACTGTTATTATTATCCTTATTCTATTATTACTATCCCTATTACTCTTCTCTTTATCCTTATAACAATTATTATTATCCTTATTACTATTATTATTATCGCTATAACTATTATTATTATCCTTACTACTATTATTATTATCGCTATGACTGTTATTATTATCCTTATTCTATTATTACTATCCCTATTACTCTTGTCTTTGTCCTTATAACTATTATTATTTCCCTTATTACTATTATTATTATCATTATAACTGTTATTATTATCCTTATTACTAGTATTATTAGCACTATAACTATTATGTTTATCCTTATTACTATTATTATTCGCACTATAACTATTATTATTATCCTTATTACTATTATTATTATCGCTATGACTGTTATTATTATACTTATTCTATTATTATTATCGCTATGACTGTTATTATTATCCTTATTCTATTATTACTATCCCTCTTACTCTTGTCTATATCCTTATAACTATTATTATTATGCTTATTACTATTATTATTAGCACTATAACTATTATTATTATCCTTATTTCTATTATTATTATCGCAATGACTGTTATTATTATACTTCTTCTATTATTACTATCCCTACTACTCTTGTCTTTATCCTGATATTTATTATTATTTCCCTTATTACTATTATTATTATCGCTATAACTGTTATTATTATCCTTATTACTAGTATTATTAGCACTATAACTATTATGTTTATCCTTATTACTATTATTATTCGCACTATAACTATTATTATTATCCTTATTACTATTATTATTATCGCTATGACTGTTATTATTATACTTATTCTATTATTACTATCCCTATTACTCTTGTCTTTATCCTTATAACTATTATTGTTATGCTTATTACTATTATTATTAGCACTAATACTATTATTATTATCCTTATTACTATTATTATTATCGCTATGACTGTTATTATTATACTTATTCTATTATTACTATCCCTATTACTCTTGTATCTATCCTTATAACTATTATTATTATCCTCATTACTATTATTATTATCGATATGACTGTTATTATTATCCTTATTCTATTATTACTATCCCTATTACTCTTGTCTTTATCCTTATAACTATTATTATTATCCTTATTACTATTATTATTATCGCTATAACTATTATTATTATCCTTATTACTATTATTATTATCGCCATGACTGTTATTAGTATCCTTATTCTATTATTACTATCCCTATTACTCTTCTCTTTATCCTTATAACAATTATTATTATCCTTATTACTATTATTATTATCGCTATAACTATTATTATTATCCTTACTACTATTATTATTATCGCTATGACTGTTATTATTATCCTTATTCTATTATTACTATCCCTATTACTCTTCTCTTTATCCTTATGACTATTATTATTATCCTTATAACTATTATTATTATGCATATTACTATTATTATTATCGCTATAACTATTATTATTATCCTTACTACTATTATTATTATCGCCATGACTGTTATTATTATCCTTATTCTATTATTACTATCCCTATTACTGTTCTCTTTATCCTTATAACAATTATTGTTATCCTTATTACTATTATTATTATCGCTATAACTATTATTATTATCCTTACTACTATTATTATTATCGCTATAACTGTTATTATTATCCTTATTACTAGCATTATTAGCACTATAACTGTTATGTTTATCCTTATTACTATCATTATTCGCACTATAACTATTATTATTATCCTTATTCTATTATTTCTATCCCTATTACTCTTCTCTTTATCCTTATTACAATTATTATTATCCTTATTACTATTATTATTATCGCTATAACTATTATTATTATCCTTACTACTATTATCATTATCGCTATGACTGTTATTATTATCCTTATTCTATAATTACTATCCCTATTACTCTTGTCTCTATCCTTATAACTATTATTATTATGCTTATTACTATTATTATTATAGCTATAACTATTATTATTATCCTTATTACTAGTATTATTATCTCTATAACTATTATTGTTATCCTCATTACTATTATTATTATCGCTATGACTGTCATTATTATCCTTATTCTATTATTACTATCCCTATTACTCTTGTCTCTATCCTTATAACTATTATTATTATACTTATTACTATTATTATTAGCACTATAACTATTATTATTATCCTTATTCTATTATTACTATCCCTATTACTCTTCTCTTTATCGTTATAACTATTATTATTATCCTTATAACTATTATTGTTATCCTCATTACTATTATTATTATCGCTATGACTGTTATTATTATCCTTATTCTACTATTACTATCCCTATTACTCTTGTCTCTATTCTTATAACTATTATTATTATGCTTATTACTATTATTATTATCGCTATAACTATTATTATTATTCTTACTACTATTATTATTATCGCTATGACTGTTATTATTATCCTTATTCTATTATTACTATCCCTATTACTCTTCTCTTTATCCTTATAACTATTATTATTATCCTTATAACTATTATTATTATGCTTATTACTATTATTATTATCGCTATAACTATTATTATTATTCTTACTACTATTATTATTATCGCTATGACTGTTATTATTATCCTTATTCTATTATTACTATCCCTATTACTCTTCTCTTTATCCTTGTAGCTATTATTATTCTCGCTATGACTGTTATTATTATACTTATTCTATTATTACTATCCCTATTACTCTTGTCTTTATCCTTATAACTATTATTATTTCCCTTATTACTATTATTATTATCATTATAACTGTTATTATTATCCTTATTACTAGTATTATTATCTCTATAACTATTATTGTTATCCTCATTACTATTATTATTATCGCTATGACTGTTATTATTATCCTTATTCTATTATTACTATACCTATTACTCTTGTCCTTATAACTATTATTATTATGCTTATTACTATTATTGTTAGCACTATAACTATTATTATTATCCTTATTTCTATTATTATTATCGCTATGACTGTTATTATTATACTTATTCTATTATTACTATCCCTATTACTCTTGTCTCTATCCTTATAACTATTATTATTATCCTCATTACTATTATTATTATCGCTATGACTGTTATTATTATCCTTATTCTATTATTACTATCCCTATTACTCTTGTCTTTATCCTTATAACTATTATTATTATCCTTATTACTATTATTATTATCGCAATAACTATTATTATTATCCTTATTACTATTATTATTATCGCAATGACTGTTATTATTATCCTTATTCTATTATTACTATCCCTATTACTCTTCTCTTTATCCCTATAACTATTATTATTATCCTTATTACTATTATTATTATCGCTATAACTATTATTATTATCCTTACTACTATTATTATTATCGCTATGACTGTTATTATTATCCTTATTCTATTATTACTATCCCTATTACTCTTCTCTTTATCCTTATAACTATTATTATTATCCTTATAACTATTATTATTATCCTTATTACTATTATTATTATCGCTATGACTGTTATTATTATACTTATTCTATTATTACTATCCCTATTACTCTTGTCTTTATCCTTATAACTATTATTATTTCCTTTATTACTATTATTATTATCATTATAACTGTTATTATTATCCTTATTACTAGTATTATTATCTCTATAACCATTATTGTTATCCTCATTACTATTATTATTATCGCTATGACTGTTATTATTATCCTTATTCTATTATTACTATCCCTATTACTCTTCTCTTTATCCTTGTAACTATTATTATTCTCGCTATGACTGTTATTATTATACTTATTCTATTATTACTATCCCTATTACTCTTGTCTTTATCCTTATAACTATTATTATTTCCCTTATTACTATTATTATTATCATTATAACTGTTATTATTATCCTTATTACTAGTATTATTATCTCTATAACTATTATTGTTATCCTCATTACTATTATTATTATCGCTATGACTGTTATTATTATCCTTATTCTATTATTACTATACCTATTACTCTTGTCCTTATAACTATTATTATTATGCTTATTACTATTATTGTTAGCACTATAACTATTATTATTATCCTTATTTCTATTATTATTATCGCTATGACTGTTATTATTATACTTATTCTATTATTACTATCCCTATTACTCTTGTCTCTATCCTTATAACTATTATTATTATCCTCATTACTATTATTATTATCGCTATGACTGTTATTATTATCCTTATTCTATTATTACTATCCCTATTACTCTTGTCTTTATCCTTATAACTATTATTATTATCCTTATTACTATTATTATTATCGCAATAACTATTATTATTATCCTTATTACTATTATTATTATCGCAATGACTGTTATTATTATCCTTATTCTATTATTACTATCCCTATTACTCTTCTCTTTATCCCTATAACTATTATTATTATCCTTATTACTATTATTATTATCGCTATAACTATTATTATTATCCTTACTACTATTATTATTATCGCTATGACTGTTATTATTATCCTTATTCTATTATTACTATCCCTATTACTCTTCTCTTTATCCTTATAACTATTATTATTATCCTTATAACTATTATTATTATCCTTATTACTATTATTATTATCGCTATGACTGTTATTATTATACTTATTCTATTATTACTATCCCTATTACTCTTGTCTTTATCCTTATAACTATTATTATTTCCCTTATTACTATTATTATTATCATTATAACTGTTATTATTATCCTTATTACTAGTATTATTATCTCTATAACCATTATTGTTATCCTCATTACTATTATTATTATCGCTATGACTGTTATTATTATCCTTATTCTATTATTACTATCCCTATTACTCTTGTCTCTATCCTTATAACTATTATTATTATGCTTATTGCTATTATTGTTAGCACTATAACTATTATTATTATCCTTATTTCTATTATTATTATCGCTATGACTATTATTATTATCCTTACTACTATTATTATTATCGCTATGACTGTTATTATTATCCTTATTCTATTATTACTATCCCTATTACTCTTCTCTTTATCCTTATAACTATTATTATTATCCTTATAACTATTATTATTATCCTTATTACTATTATTATTATCGCAATGACTGTTATTATTATCCTTATTCTATTATTACCATCCCTATTACTCTTCTCTTTATCCTTATAACTATTATTATTATCCTTATTACTATTATTATTATCGCTATAACTATTATTATTATCCTTACTACTATTATTATTATCGCTATGACTGTTATTATTATCCTTATTCTATTATTACTATCCCTATTACTCTTGTCTCTATCCTTATAACTATTATTATTATCCTCATTACTATTATTATTATCGCTATGACTGTTATTATTATCCTTATTCTATTATTACTATCCCTATTACTCTTCTCTTTATCCTTATAACTATTATTATTATCCTTATAACTATTATTATTATCCTTATTACTATTATTATTATCGCTATGACTGTTATTATTATACATATTCTATTATTACTATCCCTATTACTCTTGTCTTTATCCTTATAACTATTATTATTTCCCTTATTACTATTATTATTATCATTATAACTGTTATTATTATCCTTATTACTAGTATTATTATCTCTATAACTATTATTGTTATCCTCATTACTATTATTATTATCGCTATGACTGTTATTATTATCCTTATTCTATTATTACTATCCCTATTACTCTTGTCTCTATCCTTATAACTATTATTATTATGCTTATTGCTATTATTGTTAGCACTATAACTATTATTATTATCCTTATTCTATTATTATTATCGCTATGACTGTTATTATTATACTTATTCTATTATTACTATCCCTATTACTCTTGTCTTTATCCTTATAACTATTATTATTTCCCTTATTACTATTATTATTATCATTATAACTGTTATTATTATCCTTATTACTAGTATTATTATCTCTATAACTATTATTGTTATCCTCATTACTATTATTATTATCGCTATGACTGTTATTATTATCCTTATTCTATTATTACTATCTCTATTACTCTTGTCCTTATAACTATTATTATTATGCTTATTACTATTATTGTTAGCACTATAACTATTATTATTATCCTTATTTCTATTATTATTATCGCTATGACTGTTATTATTATACTTATTCTATTATTACTATCCCTATTACTCTTGTCTCTATCCTTATAACTATTATTATTATCCTCATTACTATTATTATTATCGCTATGACTGTTATTATTATCCTTATTCTATTATTACTATCCCTATTACTCTTGTCTTTATCCTTATAACTATTATTATTATCCTTATTACTATTATTATTATCGCAATAACTATTATTATTATCCTTATTACTATTATTATTATCGCAATGACTGTTATTATTATCCTTATTCTATTATTACTATCCCTATTACTCTTCTCTTTATCCCTATAACTATTATTATTATCCTTATTACTATTATTATTATCGCTATAACTATTATTATTATCCTTACTACTATTATTATTATCGCTATGACTGTTATTATTATCCTTATTCTATTATTACTATCCCTATTACTCTTCTCTTTATCCTTATAACTATTATTATTATCCTTATAACTATTATTATTATCCTTATTACTATTATTATTATCGCTATGACTGTTATTATTATACTTATTCTATTATTACTATCCCTATTACTCTTGTCTTTATCCTTATAACTATTATTATTTCCCTTATTACTATTATTATTATCATTATAACTGTTATTATTATCCTTATTACTAGTATTATTATCTCTATAACTATTATTGTTATCCTCATTACTATTATTATTATCGCTATGACTGTTATTATTATCCTTATTCTATTATTACTATCCCTATTACTCTTGTCTTTATCCTTATAACTATTATTATTATCCTTATTGCTATTATTATTATCGCTATAACTATTATTATTATCCTTATTACTATTATTATTATCGCCATGACTGTTATTATTATCCTTATTCTATTATTACTATCCCTATTACTCTTCTCTTTATCCTTATAACAATTATTATTATCCTTATTACTATTATTATTATCGCTATAACTATTATTATTATCCTTACTACTATTATTATTATCGCTATGACTGTTATTATTATCCTTATTCTATTATTACTATCCCTATTACTCCTCTCTTTATCCTTATGACTATTATTATTATCCTTATAACTATTATTATTATGCATATTACTATTATTATTATCGCTATAACTATTATTATTATCCTTACTACTATTATTATTATCGCCATGACTGTTATTATTATCCTTATTCTATTATTACTATCCCTATTACTGTTCTCTTTATCCTTATAACAATTATTGTTATCCTTATTACTATTATTATTATCGCTATAACTATTATTATTATCCTTACTACTATTATTATTATCGCTATAACTGTTATTATTATCCTTATTACTAGCATTATTAGCACTATAACTGTTATGTTTATCCTTATTACTATCATTATTCGCACTATAACTATTATTATTATCCTTATTCTATTATTTCTATCCCTATTACTCTTCTCTTTATCCTTATAACAATTATTATTATCCTTATTACTATTATTATTATCGCTATAACTATTACTATTATCCTTACTACTATTATCATTATCGCTATGACTGTTATTATTATCCTTATTCTATAATTACTATCCCTATTACTCTTGTCTCTATCCTTATAACTATTATTATTATGCTTATTACTATTATTATTATCGCTATAACTATTATTATTATCCTTATTACTAGTATTATTATCTCTATAACTATTATTGTTATCCTCATTACTATTATTATTATCGCTATGACTGTCATTATTATCCTTATTCTATTATTACTATCCCTATTACTCTTGTCTCTATCCTTATAACTATTATTATTATACTTATTACTATTATTATTAGCACTATAACTATTATTATTATCCTTATTCTATTATTACTATCCCTATTACTCTTCTCTTTATCGTTATAACTATTATTATTATCCTTATAACTATTATTGTTATCCTCATTACTATTATTATTATCGCTATGACTGTTATTATTATCCTTATTCTACTATTACTATCCCTATTACTCTTGTCTCTATTCTTATAACTATTATTATTATGCTTATTACTATTATTATTATCGCTATAACTATTATTATTATTCTTACTACTATTATTATTATCGCTATGACTGTTATTATTATCCTTATTCTATTATTACTATCCCTATTACTCTTCTCTTTATCCTTATAACTATTATTATTATCCTTATAACTATTATTATTATGCTTATTACTATTATTATTATCGCTATAACTATTATTATTATTCTTACTACTATTATTATTATCGCTATGACTGTTATTATTATCCTTATTCTATTATTACTATCCCTATTACTCTTCTCTTTATCCTTGTAACTATTATTATTCTCGCTATGACTGTTATTATTATACTTATTCTATTATTACTATCCCTATTACTCTTGTCTTTATCCTTATAACTATTATTATTTCCCTTATTACTATTATTATTATCATTATAACTGTTATTATTATCCTTATTACTAGTATTATTATCTCTATAACTATTATTGTTATCCTCATTACTATTATTATTATCGCTATGACTGTTATTATTATCCTTATTCTATTATTACTATCCCTATTACTCTTGTCTCTATCCTTATAACTATTATTATTATGCTTATTGCTATTATTGTTAGCACTATAACTATTATTATTATCCTTATTTCTATTATTATTATCGCTATGACTGTTATTATTATACTTATTCTATTATTACTATCCCTATTACTCTTGTCTTTATCCTTATAACTATTATTATTTCCCTTATTACTATTATTATTATCATTATAACAGTTATTATTATCCTTATTACTAGTATTATTATCTCTATAACTATTATTGTTATCCTCATTACTATTATTATTATCGCTATGACTGTTATTATTATCCTTATTCTATTATTACTATCCCTATTACTCTTCTCTTTATCCTTATAACTATTATTATTATGCATATTACTATTATTATTATCGCTATAACTATTATTATTATCCTTACTACTATTATTATTATCGCCATGACTGTTATTATTATCCTTATTCTATTATTACTATCCCTATTACTGTTCTCTTTATCCTTATAACAATTATTGTTATCCTTATTACTATTATTATTATCGCTATAACTATTATTATTATCCTTACTACTATTATTATTATCGCTATAACTGTTATTATTATCCTTATTACTAGCATTATTAGCACTATAACTGTTATGTTTATCCTTATTACTATCATTATTCGCACTATAACTATTATTATTATCCTTATTCTATTATTTCTATCCCTATTACTCTTCTCTTTATCCTTATAACAATTATTATTATCCTTATTACTATTATTATTATCGCTATAACTATTATTATTATCCTTATTCTATTATTACTATCCCTATTACTCTTCTCTTTATCGTTATAACTATTATTATTATCCTTATAACTATTATTGTTATCCTCATTACTATTATTATTATCGCTATGACTGTTATTATTATCCTTATTCTATTATTACTGTCCCTATTACTCTTGTCTCTATCCTTATAACTATTATTATTATGCTTATTACTATTATTATTCGCACTATAACTATTATTATTATCCTTATTACTATTATTATTATTGCTATAACTGTTATTATTATCCTTATTACTATTATTATTAGCACTATAGCTATTATTATTATTATCGCTATGACTGTTATTATTATCCTTATTCTATTATTACTATCCCTATTACTCTTCTCTTTATCCTTATAACTATTATTATTCTCGCTATGACTGTTATTATTATACTTATTCTATTATTACTATCCCTATTACTCTTGTCTTTATCCTTATAACTATTATTATTTCCCTTATTACTATTATTATTATCATTATAACTGTTATTATTATCATTACTACTAGTATTATTATCTCTATAACTATTATTGTTATCCTCATTACTATTATTATTATCGCTATGACTGTTATTATTATCCTTATTCTATTATTACTATCCCTATTACTCTTGTCCTTATAACTATTATTATTATGCTTATTACTATTATTGTTAGCACTATAACTATTATTATTATCCTTATTTCTATTATTATTATCGCTATGACTGTTATTATTATACTTATTCTATTATTAACTATCCCTATTACTCTTGTCTCTATCCTTATAACTATTATTATTATCCTCATTACTATTATTATTATCGCTATGACTGTTATTATTATCCTTATTCTATTATTACTGTCCCTATTACTCTTCTCTTTATCCTTATAACTATTATTATTATCCTTATAACTATTATTATTATCCTTATTACTATTATTATTATCATTATAACTGTTATTATTATCCTTATTACTAGTATTATTATCTCTATAACTATTATTGTTATCCTCATTACTATTATTATTATCGCTATAACTATTATTATTATCCTTATTACTATTATTATTATCGCAATAACTATTATTATTATCCTTATTACTATTATTATTATCGCAATGACTGTTATTATTATCCTTATTCTATTATTACTATCCCTATTACTCTTGTCTCTATCCTTATAACTATTATTATTATCCTCATTACTATTATTATTATCGCTATGACTGTTATTATTATCCTTATTCTATTATTACTGTCCCTATTACTCTTCTCTTTATCCTTATAACTATTATTATTATCCTTATAACTATTATTATTATCCTTATTACTATTATTATTATCATTATAACTGTTATTATTATCCTTATTACTAGTATTATTATCTCTATAACTATTATTGTTATCCTCATTACTATTATTATTATCGCTATGACTGTTATTATTATCCTTATTCTATTATTACTATCCCTATTACTCTTGTCTCTATCCTTATAACTATTATTATTATGCTTATTGCTATTATTGTTAGCACTATAACTATTATTATTATCCTTATTTCTATTATTATTATCGCTATGACTATTATTATTATCCTTACTACTATTATTATTATCGCTATGACTGTTATTATTATCCTTATTCTATTATTACTATCCCTATTACTCTTCTCTTTATCATTATAACTATTATTATTGTCCATATAACTATTATTATTATCCTCATTAATATTATTATTATCGCTATGACTGTTATTATTATCCTTATTCTATTATTACTATCCCTATTACTCTTGTCTCTATCCTTATAACTATTATTATTATGCTTATTACTATTATTGTTAGCACTATAACTGTTATTATTATCCTTATTTCTATTATTATTATCGCTATGACTGTTATTATTATCCTTATTCTATTATTACTATCCCTATTACTCTTGTCTTTATCCTTATAACTATTATTATTTCCCTTATTACAATTATTATTATCGCTATAACTATTATTATTATCCTTATTACTATTACTATTCGCACTATAACTATTATTATTATCCTTATTACTATTATTATTATTGCTATAACTGTTATTATTATCCTTATTACTATTATTAATAGCACTATAGCTATTATTATTATTATCGCTATGACTGTTATTATTATACTTATTCTATTATTACTATCCCTATTACTCTTGTCTTTATCCTTGTAACTATTATTGTTATGCTTATTACTATTATTATTAGCACTAAAACTATTATTATTATCCTTATTACTATTATTATTATCGCTATGACTGTTATTATTATACTTATTCTATTATTACTATCCCTATTACTCTTGTCTCTATCCTTATAACTATTATTATTATCCTCATTACTATTATTATTATCGCTATGACTGTTATTATTATCCTTATTCTATTATTACTATCCCTATTACTCTTGTCTTTATCCTTATAACTATTATTATTATCCTTATTACTATTATTATTATCGCTATAACTATTATTATTATCCTTATTACTATTATTATTATCGCAATGACTGTTATTATTATCCTTATTCTATTATTACTATCCCTATTTCTCTTCTCTTTATCCTTATAACTATTATTATTATCCTTATTACTATTATTATTATCGCTATAACTATTATTATTATCCTTACTACTATTATTATTATCGCTATGACTGTTATTATTATCATTATTCTATTATTACTATCCCTATTACTCTTCTCTTTATCCTTATAACTATTATTATTATCCTTATAACTATTATTATTTCCCTTATTACTATTATTATTATCATTATAACTGTTATTATTATCCTTATTACTAGTATTATTATCTCTATAACTATTATTGTTAACCTCATTACTATTATTATTATCGCTATAACTATTATTATTATCCTTATTACTATTATTATTATCGCAATAACTATTATTATTATCCTTATTACTATTATTATTATCGCAATGACTGTTATTATTATCCTTATTCTATTATTACTATCCCTATTACTCTTGTCTTTATCCTTATAACTATTATTATTTCCCTTTTTACTATTATTATTATCATTATAACTGTTATTATTATCCTTATTACTAGTATTATTATCTCTATACCTATTATTGTTATCCTCATTACTATTATTCTTATCGCTATGACTGTTATTATTATCCTTATTCTATTATTACTATCTCTATTACTCTTGTCCTTATAACTATTATTATTATGCTTATTACTATTATTATTAGCACTATAACTATTATTATTATCCTTATTTCTATTATTATTATCGCTATGACTGTTATTATTATACTTATTCTATTATTACTATCCCTATTACTCTTGTCTCTATCCTTATAACTATTATTATTATCCTCATTACTATTATTATTATCGCTATGACTGTTATTATTATCCTTATTCTATTATTACTGTCCCTATTACTCTTGTCTTTATCCTTATAACTATTATTATTATCCTTATTACTATTATTATTATCGCTATAACTATTATTATTATCCTTATTACTATTATTATTATCGCAATGACTGTTATTATTATCCTTATTCTATTATTACTATCCCTATTACTCTTCTCTTTATCCTTATAACTATTATTATTATCCTTATTACTATTATTATTATCGCTATAACTATTATTATTATCCTTACTACTATTATTATTATCGCTATGACTGTTATTATTATCCTTATTCTATTATTACTATCCCTATTACTCTTGTCTCTATCCTTATAATTATTATTATTTCCCTTATTACAATTATTATTATCGCTAAAACTATTATTATTATCCTTATTACTATTACTATTCGCACTATAACTATTATTATTATCCTTATTACTATTATTATTATTGCTATAACTGTTATTATTATCCTTATTACTATTATTAATAGCACTATAGCTATTATTATTATTATCGCTATGACTGTTAGTATTATACTTATTCTATTATTACTATCCCTATTACTCTTGTCTTTATCCTTGTAACTATTATTGTTATGCTTATTACTATTATTATTAGCACTAAAACTATTATTATTATCCTTATTACTATTATTATTATCGCTATAACTATTATTATTATCCTCATTACTATTATTATTATCGCTATGACTGTTATTATTATCCTTATTCTATTATTACTATCCCTATTACTCTTGTCTCTATTCTTATAACTATTATTATTATGCTTATTACTATTATTATTATCGCTATAACTATTATTATTATTCTTACTACTATTATTATTATCGCTATGACTGTTATTATTATCCTTATTCTATTATTACTATCCCTATTACTCTTGTCTTTATCCCTATAACTATTATTATTTCCCTTATTACTATTATTATTATCATTATAACTGTTATTATTATCCTTATTACTAGTATTATTATCTCTATAACCATTATTGTTATCCTCATTACTATTATTATTATCGATATGACTGTTATTATCCTTATTCTATTATTACTATCCCTATTACTCTTGTCTCTATCCTTATAACTATTATTATTATGCTTATTACTATTATTATTATCGCTATAACTATTATTATTATCCTTACTACTCTTATTATTATCGCTATGACTGTTATTATTATCCTTATTCTATTATTACTATCCCTATTACTCTTCTCTTTATCCTGATAACTATTATTATTATCCTTATAACTATTATTATTCTCGCTATGACTGTTATTATTATACTTATTCTATTATTACTATCCCTATTACTCTTGTCTTTATCCTTATAACTATTATTATTTCCCTTATTACTATTATTATTATCATTATAACTGTTATTATTATCCTTATTCTATTATTAGTATCCCTATTACTCTTGTCTTTATCCTGCTATTTATTATTATTTCCCTTATTACTATTATTATTATCGCTATAACTGTTATTATTATCCTTATTACTAGTATTATTAGCACTATAACTATTATGTTTATCCTTATTACTATTATTGTTAGCACTATAACTATTATTATTGTCCTTATTACTATTATTATTATCGCTATGACTGTTATTATTACACTTATTCTATTATTACTATCCCTATTACTCTTGTCTCTATCCTTATAACTATTATTATTATCCTCATTACTATTATTATTATCGCTATGACTGTTATTATTATCCTTATTCTATTATTACTATCCCTATTACTCTTGTCTTTATCCTTATAACTATTATTATTATCCTTATTACTATTATTATTATCGCAATAACTATTATTATTATCCTTATTACTATTATTATTATCGCAATGACTGTTATTATTATCCTTATTCTATTATTACTATCCCTATTACTCTTCTCTTTATCCTTATAACTATTATTATTATCCTTATAACTATTATTATTCTCGCTATGACTGTTATTATTATACTTATTCTATTATTACTATCCCTATTACTCTTGTCTCTATCCTTATAACTATTATTATTATGCTTATTGCTATTATTGTTAGCACTATAACTATTATTATTATCCTTATTTCTATTATTATTATCGCTATGACTATTATTATTATCCTTACTACTATTATTATTATCGCTATGACTGTTATTATTATCCTTATTCTATTATTACTATCCCTATTACTCTTCTCTTTATCCTTATAACTATTATTATTATCCTTATTACTATTATTATTATCGCTATAACTATTATTATTATCCTTACTACTATTATTATTATCGCTATGACTGTTATTATTATCCTTATTCTATTATTACTATCCCTATTACTCTTGTCTCTATCCTTATAATTATTATTATTTCCCTTATTACAATTATTATTATCGCTATAACTATTATTATTATCCTTATTACTATTACTATTCGCACTATAACTATTATTATTATCCTTATTACTATTATTATTATTGCTATAACTGTTATTATTATCCTTATTACTATTATTAATAGCACTATAGCTATTATTATTATTATCGCTATGACTGTTAGTATTATACTTATTCTATTATTACTATCCCTATTACTCTTGTCTTTATCCTTGTAACTATTATTGTTATGCTTATTACTATTATTATTAGCACTAAAACTATTATTATTATCCTTATTACTATTATTATTATCGCTATAACTATTATTATTATCCTCATTACTATTATTGTTATCGCTATGACTGTTATTATTATCCTTATTCTATTATTACTATCCCTATTACTCTTGTCTCTATCCTTATAACTATTATTATTATGCTTACTACTATTATTATTCGCACTATAACTATTATTATTATCCTTATTACTATTACTATTATCGCTATAACTATTATTATTATCCTTATTACTATTATTACTAGCACTATAACTATCATTATTATCCTTATTACTATTATTATTATCGCTATGACTGTTATTATTATGCTTATTCTACTATTACTATCCCTATTACTCTTGTCTCTATTCTTATAACTATTATTATTATGCTTATTACTATTATTATTATCGCTATAACTATTATTATTATTCTTACTACTATTATTATTATCGCTATGACTGTTATTATTATCCTTATTCTATTATTACTATCCCTATTACTCTTGTCTTTATCCCTATAACTATTATTATTTCCCTTATTACTATTATTATTATCATTATAACTGTTATTATTATCCTTATTACTAGTATTATTATCTCTATAACCATTATTGTTATCCTCATTACTATTATTATTATCGCTATGACTGTTATTATCCTTATTCTATTATTACTATCCCTATTACTCTTGTCTCTATCCTTATAACTATTATTATTATGCTTATTACTATTATTATTATCGCTATAACTATTATTATTATCCTTACTACTCTTATTATTATCGCTATGACTGTTATTATTATCCTTATTCTATTATTACTATCCCTATTACTCTTCTCTTTATCCTGATAACTATTATTATTATCCTTATAACTATTATTATTCTCGCTATGACTGTTATTATTATACTTATTCTATTATTACTATCCCTATTACTCTTGTCTTTATCCTTATAACTATTATTATTTCCCTTATTACTATTATTATTATCATTATAACTGTTATTATTATCCTTATTCTATTATTAGTATCCCTATTACTCTTGTCTTTATCCTGCTATTTATTATTATTTCCCTTATTACTATTATTATTATCGCTATAACTGTTATTATTATCCTTATTACTAGTATTATTAGCACTATAACTATTATGTTTATCCTTATTACTATTATTGTTAGCACTATAACTATTATTATTGTCCTTATTACTATTATTATTATCGCTATGACTGTTATTATTACACTTATTCTATTATTACTATCCCTATTACTCTTGTCTCTATCCTTATAACTATTATTATTATCCTCATTACTATTATTATTATCGCTATGACTGTTATTATTATCCTTATTCTATTATTAGTATCCCTATTACTCTTGTCTTTATCCTGCTATTTATTATTATTTCCCTTATTACTATTATTATTATCGCTATAACTGTTATTATTATCCTTATTACTAGTATTATTAGCACTATAACTATTATGTTTATCCTTATTACTATTATTGTTAGCACTATAACTATTATTATTGTCCTTATTACTATTATTATTATCGCTATGACTGTTATTATTACACTTATTCTATTATTACTATCCCTATTACTCTTGTCTCTATCCTTATAACTATTATTATTATCCTCATTACTATTATTATTATCGCTATGACTGTTATTATTATCCTTATTCTATTATTACTATCCCTATTACTCTTGTCTTTATCCTTATAACTATTATTATTATCCTTATTACTATTATTATTATCGCAATAACTATTATTATTATCCTTATTACTATTATTATTATCGCAATGACTGTTATTATTATCCTTATTCTATTATTACTATCCCTATTACTCTTCTCTTTATCCTTATAACTATTATTATTATCCTTATAACTATTATTATTCTCGCTATGACTGTTATTATTATACTTATTCTATTATTACTATCCCTATTACTCTTGTCTTTATCCTTATAACTATTATTATTTCCCTTATTACTATTATTATTATCATTATAACTGTTATTATTATCCTTATTACTAGTATTATTATCTCTATAACTATTATTGTTATCCTCATTACTATTATTATTATCGCTATGACTGTTATTATTATCCTTATTCTATTATTACTATCTCTATTACTCTTGTCCTTATAACTATTATTATTATGCTTATTACTATTATTGTTAGCACTATAACTATTATTATTATCCTTATTTCTATTATTATTATCGCTATGACCGTTATTATTATACTTATTCTATTATTACTATCCCTATTACTCTTGTCTCTATCCTTATAACTATTATTATTATCCTCATTACTATTATTATTATCGCTATGACTGTTATTATTATCCTTATTCTATTATTACTATCCCTATTACTCTTGTCTTTATCCTTATAACTATTATTATTATCCTTATTACTATTATTATTATCGCAATAACTATTATTATTATCCTTATTACTATTATTATTATCGCAATGACTGTTATTATTATCCTTATTCTATTATTACTATCCCTATTGCTCTTCTCTTTATCCCTATAACTATTATTATTATCCTTATTACTATTATTATTATCGCTATAACTATTATTATTATCCTTATTACTATTATTATTATCGCTATGACTGTTATTATTATACTTATTCTATTATTACTATCCCTATTACTCTGGTCTTTATCCTTATAACTATTATTATTTCCCTTATTACTATTATTATTATCATTATAACTGTTATTATTATCCTTATTACTAGTATTATTATCTCTATAACTATTATTGTTATCATCATTACTATTATTATTATCGCTATGACTGTTATTATTAGCCTTATTCTATTATTACTATCCCTATTACTCTTGTCTCTATCCTTATAACTATTATTATTATGCTTATTGCTATTATTGTTAGCACTATAACTATTATTATTATCCTTATTTCTATTATTATTATCGCTCTGACTATTATTATTATCCTTACTACTATTATTATTATCGCTATGACTGTTATTATTATCCTTATTCTATTATTACTATCCCTATTACTCTTCTCTTTATCCTTATAACTATTATTATTGTCCTTATAACTATTATTATTATCCTCATTACTATTATTATTATCGCTATGACTGTTATTATTATCCTTATTCTATTATTACTATCCCTATAACTCTTGTCTCTATCCTTATAACTATTATTATTATGCTTATTACTATTATTGTTAGCACTATAACTGTTATTATTATCCTTATTTCTATTATTATTATCGCTATGACTGTTATTATTATACTTATTCTATTATTACTATCCCTATTACTATTGTCTTTATCCTTGTAACTATTATTGTTATGCTTATTACTATTATTATTAGCACTAAAACTATTATTATTATCCTTATTACTATTATTATTATCGCTATGACTGTTATTATTATACTTATTCTATTATTACTATCCCTATTACTCTTGCCTCTATCCTTATAACTATTATTATTATCCTCGTTACTATTATTATTATCGCTATGACTGTTATTATTATCCTTATTCTATTATTACTATCCCTATTACTCTTCTCTTTATCCTTATAACTATTATTATTATCCTTATAACTATTATTATTCTCGCTGTGACTGTTATTATTATACTTATTCTATTATTACTATCCCTATTACTCTTCTCTTTATCCTTATAACTATTATTATTATCCTTACTACTATTATTATTATCGCTATGACTGTTATTATTATCCTTATTCTATTATTACTATCCCTATTACTCTTCTCTTTATCCTTATAACTATTATTATTATCCTTATAACTATTATTATTCTCGCTGTGACTGTTATTATTATACTTATTCTATTATTACTATCCCTATTACTCTTGTCTTTATCCTTATATCTATTATTATTTCCCTTATTACTATTATTATTATCATTATAACTGTTATTATTATCCTTATTACTAGTATTATTATCTCTATAACTATTATTGTTATCCTCATTACTATTATTATTATCGCTATGACTGTTATTATTATCCTTATTCTATTATTACTATCCCTATTACTCTTGTCCTTATAACTATTATTATTATGCTTATTACTATTATTGTTAGCACTATAACTATTATTATTATCCTTATTTCTATTATTATTATCGCTATGACTGTTATTATTATACTTATTCTATTATTACTATCCCTATTACTCTTGTCTCTATCCTTATAACTATTATTATTATCCTCATTACTATTATTATTATCGCTATGACTGTTATTATTATCCTTATTCTATTATTACTCTCCCTATTACCCTTCTCTTTATCCTTATAACTATTATTATTATCCTTATAACTATTATTATTATCCTTATTACTATTATTATTATCGCTATGACTGTTATTATTATACTTATTCTATTATTACTATCCCTATTACTCTTGTCTTTATCCTTATAACTATTATTATTTCCCTTATTACTATTATTATTATCATTATAACTGTTATTATTATCCTTATTACTAGTATTATTATCTCTATAACTATTATTGTTATCCTCATTACTATTATTATTATCGCTATGACTGTTATTATTATCCTTATTCTATTATTACTATCCCTATTACTCTTGTCTCTATCCTTATAACTATTATTATTATGCTTATTGCTATTATTGTTAGCACTATAACTATTATTATTATCCTTATTTCTATTATTATTATCGCTATGACTATTATTATTATCCTTACTACTATTATTATTATCGCTATGACTGTTATTATGATCCTTATTCTATTATTACTATCCCTATTACTCTTCTCTTCTCCTTATAACTATTATTATTATCCTTATTACTATTATTATTATCGCTATAACTATTATTATTATCCTTACTACTATTATTATTATCGCTATGACTGTTATTATTATCCTTATTCTATTATTACTATCCCTATTACTCTTGTCTCTATCCTTATAATTATTATTATTTCCCTTATTACAATTATTATTATCGCTATAACTATTATTATTATCCTTATTACTATTACTATTCGCACTATAACTATTATTATTATCCTTATTACTATTATTATTATTGCTATAACTGTTATTATTATCCTTATTACTATTATTAATAGCACTATAGCTATTATTATTATTATCGCTATGACTGTTAGTATTATACTTATTCTATTATTACTATCCCTATTACTCTTGTCTCTATCCTTATAACTATTATTATTATGCTTACTACTATTATTATTCGCACTATAACTATTATTATTATCCTTATTACTATTACTATTATCGCTATAACTATTATTATTATCCTTATTACTATTATTACTAGCACTATAACTATCATTATTATCCTTATTACTATTATTATTATCGCTATGACTGTTATTATTATGCTTATTCTACTATTACTATCCCTATTACTCTTGTCTCTATTCTTATAACTATTATTATTATGCTTATTACTATTATTATTATCGCTATAACTATTATTATTATTCTTACTACTATTATTATTATCGCTATGACTGTTATTATTATCCTTATTCTATTATTACTATCCCTATTACTCTTGTCTTTATCCCTATAACTATTATTATTTCCCTTATTACTATTATTATTATCATTATAACTGTTATTATTATCCTTATTACTAGTATTATTATCTCTATAACTATTATTGTTATCCTCATTACTACTATTATTATCGCTATGACTGTTATTATTATCCTTATTCTATTATTACTATCTCTATTACTCTTGTCCTTATAACTATTATTATTATGCTTATTACTATTATTGTTAGCACTATAACTATTATTATTATCCTTATTTCTATTATTATTATCGCTATGACTGTTATTATTATACTTATTCTATTATTACTATCCCTATTACTCTTGTCTCTATCCTTATAACTATTATTATTATCCTCATTACTATTATTATTATCGCTATGACTGTTATTATTATCCTTATTCTATTATTACTATCCCTATTACTCTTGTCTTTATCCTTATAACTATTATTATTATCCTTATTACTATTATTATTATCGCAATAATTATTATTATTATCCTTATTACTATTATTATTATCGCAATGACTGTTATTATTATCCTTATTCTATTATTACTATCCCTATTGCTCTTCTCTTTATCCCTATAACTATTCTTATTATCCTTATTACTATTATTATTATCGCTATGACTGTTATTATTATACTTATTCTATTATTACTATCCCTATTACTCTGGTCTTTATCCTTATAACTATTATTATTTCCCTTATTACTATTATTATTATCATTATAACTGTTATTATTATCCTTATTACTAGTATTATTATCTCTATAACTATTATTGTTATCATCATTACTATTATTATTATCGCTATGACTGTTATTATTAGCCTTATTCTATTATTACTATCCCTATTACTCTTGTCTCTATCCTTATAACTATTATTATTATGCTTATTGCTATTATTGTTAGCACTATAACTATTATTATTATCCTTATTTCTATTATTATTATCGCTCTGACTATTATTATTATCCTTACTACTATTATTATTATCGCTATGACTGTTATTATTATCCTTATTCTATTATTACTATCCCTATTACTCTTCTCTTTATCCTTATAACTATTATTATTGTCCTTATAACTATTATTATTATCCTCATTACTATTATTATTATCGCTATGACTGTTATTATTATCCTTATTCTATTATTACTATCCCTATTACTCTTGTCTCTATCCTTATAACTATTATTATTATGCTTATTACTATTATTGTTAGCACTATAAGTGTTATTATTATCCTTATTTCTATTATTATTATCGCTATGACTGTTATTATTATACTTATTCTATTATTACTATCCCTATTACTATTGTCTTTATCCTTGTAACTATTATTGTTATGCTTATTACTATTATTATTAGCACTAAAACTATTATTATTATCCTTATTACTATTATTATTATCGCTATGACTGTTATTATTATACTTATTCTATTATTACTATCCCTATTACTCTTGCCTCTATCCTTATAACTATTATTATTATCCTCATTACTATTATTATTATCGCTATGACTGTTATTATTATCCTTATTCTATTATTACTATCCCTATTACTCTTCTCTTTATCCTTATAACTATTATTATTATCCTTACTACTATTATTATTATCGCTATGACTGTTATTATTATCCTTATTCTATTATTACTATCCCTATTACTCTTCTCTTTATCCTTATAACTATTATTATTATCCTTATAACTATTATTATTCTCGCTGTGACTGTTATTATTATACTTATTCTATTATTACTATCCCTATTACTCTTGTCTTTATCCTTATAACTATTATTATTTCCCTTATTACTATTATTATTATCATTATAACTGTTATTATTATCCTTATTACTAGTATTATTATCTCTATAACTATTATTGTTATCCTCATTACTATTATTATTATCGCTATGACTGTTATTATTATCCTTATTCTATTATTACTATCCCTATTACTCTTGTCCTTATAACTATTATTATTATGCTTATTACTATTATTGTTAGCACTATAACTATTATTATTATCCTTATTTCTATTATTATTATCGCTATGACTGTTATTATTATACTTATTCTATTATTACTATCCCTATTACTCTTGTCTCTATCCTTATAACTATTATTATTATCCTCATTACTATTATTATTATCGCTATGACTGTTATTATTATCCTTATTCTATTATTACTATCCCTATTACTCTTGTCTTTATCCTTATAACTATTATTATTATCCTTATTACTATTATTATTATCGCAATAACTATTATTATTATCCTTACTACTATTATTATTATCGCCATGACTGTTATTATTATCCTTATTCTATTATTACTATCCCTATTACTGTTCTCTTTATCCTTATAACAATTATTGTTATCCTTATTACTATTATTATTATCGCTATAACTACTATTATTATCCTTACTACTATTATTATTATCGCTATAACTGTTATTATTATCCTTATTACTAGCACTATTAGCACTATAACTGTTATGTTTATCCTTATTACTATCATTATTCGCACTATAACTATTATTATTATCCTTATTCTATTATTTCTATCCCTATTACTCTTCTCTTTATCCTTATAACAATTATTATTATCCTTATAACAATTATTATTATCCTCATTACTATTATTATTATCGCTATAACTATTATTATTATCCTAACTACTATTATCATTATCGCTATGACTGTTATTATTATCCTTATTCTATAATTACTATCCCTATTACTCTTGTCTCTATCCTTATAACTATTATTATTATGCTTATTACTATTATTATTATCGCTATAACTATTATTATTATCCTTATTACTAGTATTATTATCTCTATAACTATTATTGTTATCCTCATTACTATTATTATTATCGCTATGACTGTCATTATTATCCTTATTCTATTATTACTATCCCTATTACTCTTGTCTCTATCCTTATAACTATTATTATTATACTTATTACTATTATTATTAGCACTATAACTATTATTATTATCCTTATTCTATTATTACTATCCCTATTACTCTTCTCTTTATCGTTATAACTATTATTATTATCCTTATAACTATTATTGTTATCCTCATTACTATTATTATTATCGCTATGACTGTTATTATTATCCTTATTCTATTATTACTGTCCCTATTACTCTTGTCTTTATCCTTATAACTATTATTATTATCCTTATTACTATTATTATTATCGCTATAACTATTATTATTATCCTTATTACTATTATTATTATCGCAATGACTGTTATTATTATCCTTATTCTATTATTACTATCCCTATTACTCTTCTCTTTATCCTTATAACTATTATTATTATCCTTATTACTATTATTATTATCGCTATAACTATTATTATTATCCTTACTACTATTATTATTATCGCTATGACTGTTATTATTATCCTTATTCTATTATTACTATCCCTATTACTCTTGTCTCTATCCTTATAATTATTATTATTTCCCTTATTACAATTATTATTATCGCTATAACTATTATTATTATCCTTATTACTATTACTATTCGCACTATAACTATTATTATTATCCTTATTACTATTATTATTATTGCTATAACTGTTATTATTTTCCTTATTACTATTATTAATAGCACTATAGCTATTATTATTATTATCGCTATGACTGTTAGTATTATACTTATTCTATTATTACTATCCCTATTACTCTTGTCTTTATCCTTGTAACTATTATTGTTATGCTTATTACTATTATTATTAGCACTAAAACTATTATTATTATCCTTATTACTATTATTATTATCGCTATAACTATTATTATTATCCTCATTACTATTATTATTATCGCTATGACTGTTATTATTATCCTTATTCTATTATTACTATCCCTATTACTCTTGTCTCTATCCTTATAACTATTATTATTATGCTTACTACTATTATTATTCGCACTATAACTATTATTATTATCCTTATTACTATTACTATTATCGCTATAACTATTATTATTATCCTTATTACTATTATTACTAGCACTATAACTATCATTATTATCCTTATTACTATTATTATTATCGCTATGACTGTTATTATTATGCTTATTCTACTATTACTATCCCTATTACTCTTGTCTCTATTCTTATAACTATTATTATTATGCTTATTACTATTATTATTATCGCTATAACTATTATTATTATTCTTACTACTATTATTATTATCGCTATGACTGTTATTATTATCCTTATTCAATTATTACTATCCCTATTACTCTTGTCTTTATCCCTATAACTATTATTATTTCCCTTAATACTATTATTATTATCATTATAACTGTTATTATTATCCTTATTACTAGTATTATTATCTCTATAACCATTATTGTTATCCTCATTACTATTATTATTATCGCTATGACTGTTATTATCCTTATTCTTTTATTACTATCACTATTACTCTTGTCTCTATCCTTATAACTATTATTATTATGCTTATTACTATTATTATTATCGCTATAACTATTATTATTATCCTTACTACTCTTATTATTATCGCTATGACTGTTATTATTATCCTTATTCTATTATTACTATCCCTATTACTCTTCTCTTTATCCTGATAACTATTATTATTATCCTTATAACTATTATTATTCTCGCTATGACTGTTATTATTATACTTATTCTATTATTACTATCCCTATTACTCTTGTCTTTATCCTTATAACTATTATTATTTCCCTTATTACTATTATTATTATCATTATAACTGTTATTATTATCCTTATTCTATTATTAGTATCCCTATTACTCTTGTCTTTATCCTGCTATTTATTATTATTTCCCTTATTACTATTATTATTATCGCTATAACTGTTATTATTATCCTTATTACTAGTATTATTAGCACTATAACTATTATGTTTATCCTTATTACTATTATTGTTAGCACTATAACTATTATTATTATCCTTATTTCTATTATTATTATCGCTATGACTGTTATTATTATACTTATTCTATTATTACTATCCCTATTACTCTTGTCTCTATCCTTATAACTATTATTATTATCCTCATTACTATTATTATTATCGCTATGACTGTTATTATTATCCTTATTCTATTATTACTATCCCTATTACTCTTGTCTTTATCCTTATAACTATTATTATTATCCTTATTACTATTATTATTATCGCAATAACTATTATTATTATCCTTATTACTATTATTATTATCGCAATGACTGTTATTATTATCCTTATTCTATTATTACTATCCCTATTGCTCTTCTCTTTATCCCTATAACTATTATTATTATCCTTATTACTATTATTATTATCGCTATAACTATTATTATTATCCTTATAACTATTCTTATTATCCTTATTACTATTATTATTATCGCTATGACTGTTATTATTATACTTATTCTATTATTACTATCCCTATTACTCTGGTCTTTATCCTTATAACTATTATTATATCCTTTATTACTATTATTATTATCATTATAACTGTTATTATTATCCTTATTACTAGTATTATTATCTCTATAACTATTATTGTTATCCTCATTACTATTATTATTATCGCTATGACTGTTATTATTATCCTTATTCTATTATTACTATCCCTATTACTCTTGTCTCTATCCTTATAACTATTATTATTATGCTTATTGCTATTATTGTTAGCACTATAACTATTATTATTATCCTTATTTCTATTATTATTATCGCTCTGACTATTATTATTATCCTTACTACTATTATTATTATCGCTATGACTGTTATTATTATCCTTATTCTATTATTACTATCCCTATTACTCTTCTCTTTATCCTTATAACTATTATTATTGTCCTTATAAATATTATTATTATCCTCATTACTATTATTATTATCGCTATGACTGTTATTATTATCCTTATTCTATTATTACTATCCCTATTACTCTTGTCTCTATCCTTATAACTATTATTATTATGCTTATTACTATTATTGTTAGCACTATAACTGTTATTATTATCCTTATTTCTATTATTATTATCGCTATGACTGTTATTATTATACTTATTCTATTATTACTATCCCTATTACTATTGTCTTTATCCTTGTAACTATTATTGTTATGCTTATTACTATTATTATTAGCACTAAAACTATTATTATTATCCTTATTACTATTATTATTATCGCTATGACTGTTATTATTATACTTATTCTATTATTACTATCCCTATTACTCTTGCCTCTATCCTTATAACTATTATTATTATCCTCATTACTATTATTATTATCGCTATGACTGTTATTATTATCCTTATTCTATTATTACTATCCCTATTACTCTTCTCTTTATCCTTATAACTATTATTATTATCCTTACTACTATTATTATTATAGCTATGACTGTTATTATTATCCTTATTCTATTATTACTATCCCTATTACTCTTCTCTTTATCCTTATAACTATTATTATTATCCTTATAACTATTATTATTCTCGCTGTGACTGTTATTATTATACTTATTCTATTATTACTATCCCTATTACTCTTATCTTTATCCTTATAACTATTATTATTTCCCTTATTACTATTATTATTATCATTATAACTGTTATTATTATCCTTATTACTAGTATTATTATCTCTATAACTATTATTGTTATCCTCATTACTATTATTATTATCGCTATGACTGTTATTATTATCCTTATTCTATTATTACTATCCCTATTACTCTTGTCCTTATAACTATTATTATTATGCTTATTACTATTATTGTTAGCACTATAACTATTATTATTATCCTTATTTCTATTATTATTATCGCTATGACTGTTATTATTATACTTATTCTATTATTACTATCCCTATTACTCTTGTCTCTATCCTTATAACTATTATTATTATCCTCATTACTATTATTATTATCGCTATGACTGTTATTATTATCCTTATTCTATTATTACTATCCCTATTACTCTTGTCTTTATCCTTATAACTATTATTATTATCCTTATTACTATTATTATTATCGCAATAACTATTATTATTATCCTTACTACTATTATTATTATCGCCATGACTGTTATTATTATCCTTATTCTATTATTACTATCCCTATTACTGTTCTCTTTATCCTTATAACAATTATTGTTATCCTTATTACTATTATTATTATCGCTATAACTACTATTATTATCCTTACTACTATTATTATTATCGCTATAACTGTTATTATTATCCTTATTACTAGCACTATTAGCACTATAACTGTTATGTTTATCCTTATTACTATCATTATTCGCACTATAACTATTATTATTATCCTTATTCTATTATTTCTATCCCTATTACTCTTCTCTTTATCCTTATAACAATTATTATTATCCTTATAACAATTATTATTATCCTCATTACTATTATTATTATCGCTATAACTATTATTATTATCCTAACTACTATTATCATTATCGCTATGACTGTTATTATTATCCTTATTCTATAATTACTATCCCTATTACTCTTGTCTCTATCCTTATAACTATTATTATTATGCTTATTACTATTATTATTATCGCTATAACTATTATTATTATCCTTATTACTAGTATTATTATCTCTATAACTATTATTGTTATCCTCATTACTATTATTATTATCGCTATGACTGTCATTATTATCCTTATTCTATTATTACTATCCCTATTACTCTTGTCTCTATCCTTATAACTATTATTATTATACTTATTACTATTATTATTAGCACTATAACTATTATTATTATCCTTATTCTATTATTACTATCCCTATTACTCTTCTCTTTATCGTTATAACTATTATTATTATCCTTATAACTATTATTGTTATCCTCATTACTATTATTATTATCGCTATGACTGTTATTATTATCCTTATTCTATTATTACTGTCCCTATTACTCTTGTCTTTATCCTTATAACTATTATTATTATCCTTATTACTATTATTATTATCGCTATAACTATTATTATTATCCTTATTACTATTATTATTATCGCTATGACTGTTATTATTATACTTATTCTATTATTACTATCCCTATTACTCTTGTCTCTATCCTTATAACTATTATTATTATCCTCATTACTATTATTATTATCGCTATGACTGTTATTATTATCCTTATTCTATTATTACTATCCCTATTACTCTTGTCTTTATCCTTATAACTATTATTATTATCCTTATTACTATTATTATTATCGCAATAACTATTATTATTATCCTTATTACTATTATTATTATCGCAATGACTGTTATTATTATCCTTATTCTATTATTACTATCCCTATTGCTCTTCTCTTTATCCCTATAACTATTATTATTATCCTTATTACTATTATTATTATCGCTATAACTATTATTATTATCCTTATAACTATTCTTATTATCCTTATTACTATTATTATTATCGCTATGACTGTTATTATTATACTTATTCTATTATTACTATCCCTATTACTCTGGTCTTTATCCTTATAACTATTATTATATCCTTTATTACTATTATTATTATCATTATAACTGTTATTATTATCCTTATTACTAGTATTATTATCTCTATAACTATTATTGTTATCCTCATTACTATTATTATTATCGCTATGACTGTTATTATTATCCTTATTCTATTATTACTATCCCTATTACTCTTGTCTCTATCCTTATAACTATTATTATTATGCTTATTACTATTATTGTTAGCACTATAACTGTTATTATTATCCTTATTTCTATTATTATTATCGCTATGACTGTTATTATTATACTTATTCTATTATTACTATCCCTATTACTATTGTCTTTATCCTTGTAACTATTATTGTTATGCTTATTACTATTATTATTAGCACTAAAACTATTATTATTATCCTTATTACTATTATTATTATCGCTATGACTGTTATTATTATACTTATTCTATTATTACTATCCCTATTACTCTTGCCTCTATCCTTATAACTATTATTATTATCCTCATTACTATTATTATTATCGCTATGACTGTTATTATTATCCTTATTCTATTATTACTATCCCTATTACTCTTCTCTTTATCCTTATAACTATTATTATTATCCTTACTACTATTATTATTATAGCTATGACTGTTATTATTATCCTTATTCTATTATTACTATCCCTATTACTCTTCTCTTTATCCTTATAACTATTATTATTATCCTTATAACTATTATTATTCTCGCTGTGACTGTTATTATTATACTTATTCTATTATTACTATCCCTATTACTCTTATCTTTATCCTTATAACTATTATTATTTCCCTTATTACTATTATTATTATCATTATAACTGTTATTATTATCCTTATTACTAGTATTATTATCTCTATAACTATTATTGTTATCCTCATTACTATTATTATTATCGCTATGACTGTTATTATTATCCTTATTCTATTATTACTATCCCTATTACTCTTGTCCTTATAACTATTATTATTATGCTTATTACTATTATTGTTAGCACTATAACTATTATTATTATCCTTATTTCTATTATTATTATCGCTATGACTGTTATTATTATACTTATTCTATTATTACTATCCCTATTACTCTTGTCTCTATCCTTATAACTATTATTATTATCCTCATTACTATTATTATTATCGCTATGACTGTTATTATTATCCTTATTCTATTATTACTATCCCTATTACCCTTCTCTTTATCCTTATAACTATTATTATTATCCTTATAACTATTATTATTATCCTTATTACTATTATTATTATCGCTATGACTGTTATTATTATACTTATTCTATTATTACTATCCCTATTACTCTTGTCTTTATCCTTATAACTATTATTATTTCCCTTATTACTATTATTATTATCATTATAACTGTTATTATTATCCTTATTACTAGTATTATTATCTCTATAACTATTATTGTTATCCTCATTACTATTATTATTATCGCTATGACTGTTATTATTATCCTTATTCTATTATTACTATCCCTATTACTCTTGTCTCTATCCTTATAACTATTATTATTATGCTTATTGCTATTATTGTTAGCACTATAACTATTATTATTATCCTTATTTCTATTATTATTATCGCTATGACTATTATTATTATCCTTACTACTATTATTATTATCGCTATGACTGTTATTATTATCCTTATTCTATTATTACTATCCCTATTACTCTTCTCTTTATCCTTATAACTATTATTATTGTCCTTATAACTATTATTATTATCCTCATTACTATCATTATTATCGCTATGACTGTTATTATTATCCTTATTCTATTATTACTATCCCTATTACTCTTGTCTCTATCCTTGTAACTATTATTGTTATGCTTATTACTATTATTATTAGCACTAAAACTATTATTATTATCCTTATTACTATTATTATTATCGCTATGACTGTTATTATTATACTTATTCTATTATTACTATCCACATTACTCTTGCCTCTATCCTTATAACTATTACTATTATCCTCATTACTATTATTATTATCGCTATGACTGTTATTATTATCCTTATTCTATTATTACTATCCCTATTACTCTTGTCTTTATCCTTATAACTATTATTATTATCCTTATTACTATTATTATTATCGCAATAACTATTATTATTATCCTTACTACTATTATTATTATCGCCATGACTGTTATTATTATCCTTATTCTATTATTACTATCCCTATTACTGTTCTCTTTATCCTTATAACAATTATTGTTATCCTTATTACTATTATTATTATCGCTATAACTATTATTATTATCCTTACTACTATTATTATTATCGCTATAACTGTTATTATTATCCATATTACTAGCACTATTAGCACTATAACTGTTATGTTTATCCTTATTACAATCATTATTCGCACTATAACTATTATTATTATCCTTATTCTATTATTTCTATCCCTATTACTCTTCTCTTTATCCTTATAACAATTATTATTATCCTCATTACTATTATTATTATCGCTATAACTATTATTATTATCCTAACTACTATTATCATTATCGCTATGACTGTTATTATTATCCTTATTCTATAATTACTATCCCTATTACTCTTGTCTCTATCCTTATAACTATTATTATTATGCTTATTACTATTATTATTATCGCTATAACTATTATTATTATCCTTATTACTAGTATTATTATCTCTATAACTATTATTGTTATCCTCATTACTATTATTATTATCGCTATGACTGTCATTATTATCCTTATTCTATTATTACTATCCCTATTACTCTTGTCTCTATCCTTATAACTATTATTATTATACTTATTACTATTATTATTAGCACTATAACTATTATTATTATCCTTATTCTATTATTACTATCCCTATTACTCTTCTCTTTATCGTTATAACTATTATTATTATCCTTATAACTATTATTGTTATCCTCATTACTATTATTATTATCGCTATGACTGTTATTATTATCCTTATTCTATTATTACTGTCCCTATTACTCTTGTCTTTATCCTTATAACTATTATTATTATCCTTATTACTATTATTATTATCGCTATAACTATTATTATTATCCTTATTACTATTATTATTATCGCAATGACTGTTATTATTATCCTTATTCTATTATTACTATCGCTATTACTGTTCTCTTTATCCTTATAACAATTATTGTTATCCTTATTACTATTATTATTATCGCTATAACTATTATTATTATCCTTACTACTATTATTATTATCGCTATGACTGTTATTATTATCCTTATTCTATTATTACTATCCCTATTACTCTTGTCTCTATCCTTATAACTATTATTATTATGCTTATTACTATTATTGTTAGCACTATAACTATTATTATTATCCTTATTTCTATTATTATTATCGCTATGACTGTTATTATTATACTTATTCTATTATTACTATCCCTATTACTCTTGTCTCTATCCTTATAACTATTATTATTATCCTCATTACTATTATTATTATCCTTATTCTATTATTACTATCCCTATTACTCTTGTCTTTATCCTTATAACTATTATTATTATCCCTATTACTATTATTATTATCGCAATAACTATTATTATTATCCTTATTACTATTATTATTATCGCAATGACTGTTAATATTATCCTTATTCTATTATTACTATCCCTATTGCTCTTCTCTTTATCCCTATAACTATTATTATTATCCTTATTACTATTATTATTATCGCTATAACTATTATTATTATCCTTATAACTATTCTTATTATCCTTATTACTATTATTATTATCGCTATGACTGTTATTATTATACTTATTCTATTATTAGTATCCCTATTACTCTTGTCTTTATCCTGCTATTTATTATTATTTCCCTTATTACTATTATTATTATCGCTATAACTGTTATTATTATCCTTATTACTAGTATTATTAGCACTATAACTATTATGTTTATCCTTATTACTATTATTGTTAGCACTATAACTATTATTATTGTCCTTATTACTATTATTATTATCGCTATGACTGTTATTATTACACTTATTCTATTATTACTATCCCTATTACTCTTGTCTCTATCCTTATAACTATTATTATTATCCTCATTACTATTATTATTATCGCTATGACTGTTATTATTATCCTTATTCTATTATTACTATCCCTATTACTCTTCTCTTTATCCTTATAACTATTATTATTATCCTTATAACTATTATTATTCTCGCTATGACTGTTATTATTATACTTATTCTATTATTACTATCCCTATTACTCTTGTCTTTATCCTTATAACTATTATTATTTCCCTTATTACTATTATTATTATCATTATAACTGTTATTATTATCCTTATTACTAGTATTATTATCTCTATAACTATTATTGTTATCCTCATTACTATTATTATTATCGCTATGACTGTTATTATTATCCTTATTCTATTATTACTATCTCTATTACTCTTGTCCTTATAACTATTATTATTATGCTTATTACTATTATTGTTAGCACTATAACTATTATTATTATCCTTATTTCTATTATTATTATCGCTATGACTGTTATTATTATACTTATTCTATTATTACTATCCCTATTACTCTTGTCTCTATCCTTATAACTATTATTATTATCCTCATTACTATTATTATTATCGCTATGACTGTTATTATTATCCTTATTCTATTATTACTATCCCTATTACTCTTGTCTTTATCCTTATAACTATTATTATTATCCTTATTACTATTATTATTATCGCAATAACTATTATTATTATCCTTATTACTATTATTATTATCGCAATGACTGTTATTATTATCCTTATTCTATTATTACTATCCCTATTGCTCTTCTCTTTATCCCTATAACTATTATTATTATCCTTATTACTATTATTATTATCGCTATAACTATTATTATTATCCTTATAACTATTCTTATTATCCTTATTACTATTATTATTATCGCTATGACTGTTATTATTATACTTATTCTATTATTACTATCCCTATTACTCTTGTCTTTATCCTTATAACTATTATTATTTCCCTTATTACTATTATTATTATCATTATAACTGTTATTATTATCCTTATTACTAGTATTATTATCTCTATAACTATTATTGTTATCCTCATTACTATTATTATTATCGCTATGACTGTTATTATTATCCTTATTCTATTATTACTATCCCTATTACTCTTGTCTCTATCCTTATAACTATTATTATTATGCTTATTGCTATTATTGTTAGCACTATAACTATTATTATTATCCTTATTTCTATTAATATTATCGCTATGACTATTATTATTATCCTTACTACTATTATTATTATCGCTATGACTGTTATTATTATCCTTATTCTATTATTACTATCCCTATTACTCTTCTCTTTATCCTTATAACTATTATTATTGTCCTTATAACTATTATTATTATCCTCATTACTATTATTATTATCGCTATGACTGTTATTATTATCCTTATTCTATTATTACTATCCCTATTACTCTTGTCTCTATCCTTATAACTATTATTATTATGCTTATTACTATTATTGTTAGCACTATAACTGTTATTATTATCCTTATTTCTATTATTATTATCGCTATGACTGTTATTATTATACTTATTCTATTATTACTATCCCTATTACTATTGTCTTTATCCTTGTAACTATTATTGTTATGCTTATTACTATTATTATTAGCACTAAAACTATTATTATTATCCTTATTACTATTATTATTATCGCTATGACTGTTATTATTATACTTATTCTATTATTACTATCCCTATTACTCTTGCCTCTATCCTTATAACTATTACTATTATCCTCATTACTATTATTATTATCGCTATGACTGTTATTATTATCCTTATTCTATTATTACTATCCCTATTACTCTTGTCTTTATCCTTATAACTATTATTATTATCCTTATTACTATTATTATTATCGCTATAACTATTATTATTATCCTTATTACTATTATTATTATCGCAATGACTGTTATTATTATCCTTATTCTATTATTACTATCCCTATTACTCTTCTCCTTATCCTTATAACTATTATTATTATTATCCTTATTCTATTATTACTATCCCTATTACTCTTGTCTCTATCCTTATAATTATTATTATTTCCCTTATTACAATTATTATTATCGCTATAACTATTATTATTATCCTTATTACTATTACTATTCGCACTATAACTATTATTATTATCCTTATTACTATTATTATTATTGCTATAACTATTATTATTATCCTTATTACTATTATTATTATCGCTATAACTATTATTATTATCCTTACTACTATTATTATTATCGCTATGACTGTTATTATTATCCTTATTCTATTATTACTATCCCTATTACTCTTCTGTTTATCCTTATAACTATTATTATTATCCTTATTTCTATTATTATTATCGCTATGACTGTTATTATTATCCTTATTCTATTATTACTATCCCTATTACTCTTCTCTTTATCCTTATAACTATTATTATTATCCTTATAACTATTATTATTCTCGCTATGACTGTTATTATTATACTTATTCTATTATTACTATCCCTATTACTCTTGTCTTTATCCTTATTACTATTATTATTATCCTTATTTCTATTATTATTATCGCTATGACTGTTATTATTATACTTATTCTATTATTACTGTCCCTATTACTCTTGTCTTTATCCTTATACCTATTATTATTATCCTTATTACTATCATTATTATCGCTGTAACTATTATTATTATCCTTATTACTATTATTATTATCGCTATAACTATTATTATTATCCTTACTACTATTATTATTATCCTTATTCTATTATTACTATCCCCATTACTCGTCTCTTTATCCTTATAACTATTATTATTATCCTTATAATTATTATTATTATCCTTATTACTATTACTATTATCGCTATGACTGTTATTATTATCCTTATTCTATTATTACTATCCCTATTACTCTTGTCCTTATAACTATTATTATTATGCTTATTACTATTATTGTTAGCACTATAACTATTATTATTATCCTTATTTCTATTATTATTATCGCTATGACTGTTATTATTATAATTATTCTATTATTACTATCCCTATTACTCTTGTCTCTATCCTTATAACTATTATTATTATGCTTATTACTATTATTGTTAGCACTATAACTATTATTATTATCCTTATTTCTATTATTATTACCGCTATGACTGTTATTATTATCCTTATTCTATTATTACTATCCCTATTACTCTTGTCTTTATCCTTATTACTATTATTATTATCCTTATTTCTATTATTATTATCGCTATGACTGTTATTATTATAATTATTCTATTATTACTATCCCTATTACTCTTGTCTCTATCCTTATAACTATTATTATTATCCTCATTACTATTATTATTATCGCTATGACTGTTATTATTATCCTTATTCTATTATTACTATCCCTATTACTCTTGTCTTTATCCTTATAACTATTATTATTTCCCTTATTACTATTATTATTATCATTATAACTGTTATTATTATCCTTATTTCTAGTATTATTATCTCTATAACTATTATTGTTATCCTCATTACTATTATTATTATCGCTATGACTGTTATTATTATCCTTATTCTATTATTACTATCCCTATTACTCTTGTCTCTATCCTTATAACTATTATTATTATGCTTATTACTATTATTGTTAGCACTATAACTGTTATTATTATCCTTATTTCTATTATTATTATCGCTATGACTGTTATTATTATACTTATTCTATTATTACTATCCCTATTACTATTGTCTTTATCCTTGTAACTATTATTGTTATGCTTATTACTATTATTATTAGCACTAAAACTATTATTATTATCCTTATTACTATTATTATTATCGCTATGACTGTTATTATTATACTTATTCTATTATTACTATCCCTATTACTCTTGCCTCTATCCTTATAACTATTACTATTATCCTCATTACTATTATTATTATCGCTATGACTGTTATTATTATCCTTATTCTATTATTACTATCCCTATTACTCTTGTCTTTATCCTTATAACTATTATTATTATCCTTATTACTATTATTATTATCGCTATAACTATTATTATTATCCTTATTACTATTATTATTATCGCAATGACTGTTATTATTATCCTTATTCTATTATTACTATCCCTATTACTCTTCTCCTTATCCTTATAACTATTATTATTATTATCCTTATTCTATTATTACTATCCCTATTACTCTTGTCTCTATCCTTATAATTATTATTATTTCCCTTATTACAATTATTATTATCGCTATAACTATTATTATTATCCTTATTACTATTACTATTCGCACTATAACTATTATTATTATCCTTATTACTATTATTATTATTGCTATAACTATTATTATTATCCTTATTACTATTATTATTATCGCTATAACTATTATTATTATCCTTACTACTATTATTATTATCGCTATGACTGTTATTATTATCCTTATTCTATTATTACTATCCCTATTACTCTTCTGTTTATCCTTATAACTATTATTATTATCCTTATTTCTATTATTATTATCGCTATGACTGTTATTATTATCCTTATTCTATTATTACTATCCCTATTACTCTTCTCTTTATCCTTATAACTATTATTATTATCCTTATAACTATTATTATTCTCGCTATGACTGTTATTATTATACTTATTCTATTATTACTATCCCTATTACTCTTGTCTTTATCCTTATTACTATTATTATTATCCTTATTTCTATTATTATTATCGCTATGACTGTTATTATTATACTTATTCTATTATTACTGTCCCTATTACTCTTGTCTTTATCCTTATACCTATTATTATTATCCTTATTACTATTATTATTATCGCTGTAACTATTATTATTATCCTTATTACTATTATTATTATCGCTATAACTATTATTATTATCCTTACTACTATTATTATTATCCTTATTCTATTATTACTATCCCCATTACTCGTCTCTTTATCCTTATAACTATTATTATTATCCTTATAATTATTATTATTATCCTTATTACTATTACTATTATCGCTATGACTGTTATTATTATCCTTATTCTATTATTACTATCCCTATTACTCTTGTCCTTATAACTATTATTATTATGCTTATTACTATTATTGTTAGCACTATAACTATTATTATTATCCTTATTTCTATTATTATTATCGCTATGACTGTTATTATTATAATTATTCTATTATTACTATCCCTATTACTCTTGTCTCTATCCTTATAACTATTATTATTATGCTTATTACTATTATTGTTAGCACTATAACTATTATTATTATCCTTATTTCTATTATTATTACCGCTATGACTGTTATTATTATCCTTATTCTATTATTACTATCCCTATTACTCTTGTCTTTATCCTTATTACTATTATTATTATCCTTATTTCTATTATTATTATCGCTATGACTGTTATTATTATAATTATTCTATTATTACTATCCCTATTACTCTTGTCTCTATCCTTATAACTATTATTATTATCCTCATTACTATTATTATTATCGCTATGACTGTTATTATTATCCTTATTCTATTATTACTATCCCTATTACTCTTGTCTTTATCCTTATAACTATTATTATTTCCCTTATTACTATTATTATTATCATTATAACTGTTATTATTATCCTTATTTCTAGTATTATTATCTCTATAACTATTATTGTTATCCTCATTACTATTATTATTATCGCTATGACTGTTATTATTATCCTTATTCTATTATTACTATCCCTATTACTCTTGTCTCTATCCTTATAACTATTATTATTATGCTTATTACTATTATTGTTAGCACTATAACTGTTATTATTATCCTTATTTCTATTATTATTATCGCTATGACTGTTATTATTATACTTATTCTATTATTACTATCCCTATTACTATTGTCTTTATCCTTGTAACTATTATTGTTATGCTTATTACTATTATTATTAGCACTAAAACTATTATTATTATCCTTATTACTATTATTATTATCGCTATGACTGTTATTATTATACTTATTCTATTATTACTATCCCTATTACTCTTGCCTCTATCCTTATAACTATTACTATTATCCTCATTACTATTATTATTATCGCTATGACTGTTATTATTATCCTTATTCTATTATTACTATCCCTATTACTCTTGTCTTT
>CAMAOC010000314.1:0-61610 GCA_945859555.1 Megachile ligniseca
ATCGCTTTAATTGTTATTATAATTCTTCTTATTATTATTATTATTATTATCGCTATAATTGTTATTATGATCCTTACTATTATTATTATTATTATCGCTATAACTGTTATTATTATCCTTATTACTATTATTATTAACCGTATATCTGTTATTATTATCCTTATTATTATTATTATTATCGCTATAACTGTTATTATTATCCTTATTATTATTATTATTATCGCTTTAATTGTTATTATAATTCTTCTTCGTATTATTATTATTATTATTATTATCGCTATAATTATTATTATGATCCTTACTGTTATTACTATTATTATCGCTATAACTGTTATTTTTATCCTTATTATTACTATTATTATTATTATTATTATTTCCTTTATAATTGTTATTATAATCCTTATCACTATTATTATTATCGCTATAACTGTTATTATTATCCTTATTATTATTATTATTATCGCTTTAATTGTTATTATAATTCTTCTTCTTATTATTATTATTATTATCGCTATAATTGTTATTATTATTCCTATTATTATTATCGCCATAACCGTTATTATTATCCTTATTATTATTATTGTAATTATTATCGCTTTAAATGTTATTATTATCCTTATTACTACTATTATTATTATCGCTATAACTGTAATTATAATCCTTATTACTATTATTATTATCGCTATAACTGTTATTATTATCCTTATTATTATTATTATTATCGGTTTAATTGTTATTATAATTCTTCTTCTTATTATTATTATTATTATCGCTATAATTGTTATTATGATCCTTACTATTATTATTATTATTATCGCTATAACTGTTATTATTATCCTTATTATTATTATTATTACCGCAATAACTGTTAGTATTATCCTTATTATTATTATTGTATTTATTAACGCTTTAAATGTTATTATTATCCTTATTATTATTATTATTATGTTCGCTTTAACTGTTATTATTATCCTTATTCTTTTTATTATTATTATTATCGCTATCATAGTTATTATAATCCTTACTATTATTATTATTATTATCGCTATAACTGTCATTATTATCCTTATTATTATTATTATTATCGCTATAACTGTTATTGTTATCCTTATTATTATTATTATTATTATTATTATTATTATCGCTATAACTGTTATTTTTATCCTTATTATTATTACTATTATTATTATCGCCATAACCGTTATTATTATCCTTATTACTATTATTATTATCGCTATAACTGTTATTATTATCCTTATTATTATTATTGTAATTATTATCGCCATAACCGTTATTATTATCCTTATTATTATTATTATTATGTTCGCTTTAACTGTTATTATTATCCTTATTATTATTATTATTATCGCTATAACTGTTATTTTTATCCTTATTATTATTACTATTATTATTATCGCCATAAAAGTTATTATTATCCTTATTACTATTATTATTATCGCTATTACTGTTATTATTATCCTTATTATTATTACTATTATTATTATCGCCATATCCGTTATTATTATCCTTATTATTATTATTATGTTCGCTTTAACTGTTATTATTATCCTTATTATTATTATTATTATCGCTATAACTGTTATTTTTATCCTTATTATTATTACTATTATTATTATCGCCATAAAAGTTATTATTATCCTTATTACTATTATTATTATCGCTATAACTGTTATTATTATCCTTATTATTATTACTATTATTATTATCGCTATAACTGTTATTATTATCCTTATTATTATTATTATTATGTTCGCTTTAACTGTTATTATTATCCTTATTATTATTATTATTATCGCTATAACTGTTATTTTTATCCTTATTATTATTACTATTATTATTATCGCCATAACCGTTATTATTATCCTTAATACTATTATTATTATCGCTATAACTGTTATTATTATCCTTAATATTATTATTATTATTATCGCTATAACTGTTATTATTATCCTTATTATATTATTATTATTATTACTATCGCTATAATTGTTATTATGATCCTTACTGTTATTACTATTATTATCGCTATATCTGTTATTATTATCCTTATTACTATTATTATTATCGCTATAACTGTTATTTTTATCCTTATTATTACTATTATTATTATTATTATTAATATTATTATTATCGCTAAAACTGTTATTATTATCCTCATTATTATTATTATTATTATTATTTCCTTTATAATTGTTATTATAATCCTTATCACTATTATTATTATCGCTATAACTGTTAAAATTATCCTTATTATTATTATTATTATCGCTATAACTGTTATTATTATCCTTATTACAATTATTATTATCGCTTTAACTGTTATTATTATCCTTATTATTATTATTATTATTATTATCGCTATAACTGTTATTTTTATCCTTATTATTATTACTATTATTATTATCGCCATAACCGTTATTACTATCCTTATTACTATTATTATTATCGCTATAACTGTTATTATTATCCTTATTATTATTATTGTAATTATTATCGCCATAACCGTTATTATTATCCTTATTACTATTATTATTATCGCTATAACCGTTATTTTTATCCTGATTATTACTATTATTATTATTATTATTAATATTATTATTATCCTTATTACTATTATTATTATCGCTATAACTGTTATTTTTATCCTGATTATTACTATTATTATTATTATTATTAATATTATTATTATCGCTAAAACTGTTATTATTATCCTCATTATTATTATTATTATTATCGCTATAACTGTTATTTTTATCCTTATTATTATTACTATTATTATTATCGCCATAACCGTTATTACTATCCTTATTACTATTATTATTATCGCTATAACTGTTATTATTATCCTTATTATTATTATTGTAATTATTATCGCCATAACCGTTATTATTATCCTTATTACTATTATTATTATCGCTATAACCGTTATTTTTATCCTGATTATTACTATTATTATTATTATTATTAATATTATTATTATCCTTATTACTATTATTATTATCGCTATAACTGTTATTTTTATCCTGATTATTACTATTATTATTATTATTATTAATATTATTATAATCCTTATCACTATTATTATTATCGCTATAACTGTTAAAATTATCCTTATTATTATTATTATTATCGCTATAACTGTTATTTTTATCCTTATTACTACTATTATTATTATCGCTATAACTGTTATTATAATCCTTATTACTATTATTATTATCGCTATAACTGTTATTATTATCCTTATTATTATTATTATTATCGCTTTAATTGTTATTATAATTCTTCTTCTTCTTATTATTATTATTATTATTATCGCTATAATTGTTATTATGATCCTTACTATTATTATTATTATTATCGCTATAACTGTTATTATTATCCTTATTACTATTATTATTATCGCTATAACTGTTATTATTATCATTATTATTATTATTATTATTATTATTATCACTGTAACTGTTATTAATATTCTTATTATTATTATTATTGTTATTATTATTAATGCTATAACTGTTATTATTATCCTTATTATTATTATTTTTATTGTTATCGCTTTAATTGTTATTATAATCCTTATTACTATTATTGTTATCGCTATAACTGTTATTATCATCCTTATTATTATTATTATTATCGCTATAATTGTTATTATGATCCTTACTGATATTATTATTACTATCGCTATAACTGTTATTATTATCCATATTACTATTATCATTATCGCAATAACTTTTATTTTTTTCCTTATTATTATTATTATTATTATTATTATTATTATTATTATTATTATCGCTAAAACTGTTATTATTATCCTTATTATTATTATTATTATTATTTCCTTTATAATTGTTATTATAATACTTATTACTATTATTATTATCGCTATAACTGTTATTATTATCCTTATTATTATTATTATTATCGCTATAACTGCTATTATTATCCTTATTACTATTATTATTATTATCGCTATAACTGTTATTATTATCCTTATTATTATTATTATTATTATTATTATTATTATTATTATCGCTATAATTGTTATTTTTATGCTTACTGTTATTATTATTATTATCGCTTTAATTGTTATTATAATCCTTATTACTTTTATTGTTATCGCTATAACTGTTATTATTATCCTTATTACTATTATTATTATCGCTATAACTGTTATTTTTATCCTTATTATTACTATTATTATTATTATTATTATTATTATTATTATCGCTTTAATTGTTATTATAATTCTTCTTCTTCTTATTATTATTATTATCGCTATAATTGTTATTATTATCCTTATTATTATTCCTATTATTATTATCGCAATAACCGTTATTATTATCCTTATTATTATTATTATTACCGCAATAACTGTTATTATTATCCTTATTATTATTATTGTAATTATTATCGCTTTAAATGTTATTATTATCCTTATTGCTACTATTATTATTACCGCTATAACTGTTATTATAATCCTTATCACTTTTATTATTATCGCTATAACTGTTAAAATTATCCTTATTATTATTATCGCTATAACTGTTATTATTATCCTTATTATTATTATTATTATCGCTTTAATTGTTATTATAATTCTTCTTATTATTATTATTATTATTATCGCTATAATTGTTATTATGATCCTTACTATTATTATTATTATTATCGCTATAACTGTTATTATTATCCTTATTACTATTATTATTAACCGTATATCTGTTATTATTATCCTTATTATTATTATTATTATCGCTATAACTGTTATTATTATCCTTATTATTATTATTATTATCGCTTTAATTGTTATTATAATTCTTCTTCGTATTATTATTATTATTATTATTATCGCTATAATTATTATTATGATCCTTACTGTTATTACTATTATTATCGCTATAACTGTTATTTTTATCCTTATTATTACTATTATTATTATTATTATTATTTCCTTTATAATTGTTATTATAATCCTTATCACTATTATTATTATCGCTATAACTGTTATTATTATCCTTATTATTATTATTATTATCGCTTTAATTGTTATTATAATTCTTCTTCTTATTATTATTATTATTATCGCTATAATTGTTATTATTATTCCTATTATTATTATCGCCATAACCGTTATTATTATCCTTATTATTATTATTGTAATTATTATCGCTTTAAATGTTATTATTATCCTTATTACTACTATTATTATTATCGCTATAACTGTAATTATAATCCTTATTACTATTATTATTATCGCTATAACTGTTATTATTATCCTTATTATTATTATTATTATCGGTTTAATTGTTATTATAATTCTTCTTCTTATTATTATTATTATTATCGCTATAATTGTTATTATGATCCTTACTATTATTATTATTATTATCGCTATAACTGTTATTATTATCCTTATTATTATTATTATTACCGCAATAACTGTTAGTATTATCCTTATTATTATTATTGTATTTATTAACGCTTTAAATGTTATTATTATCCTTATTATTATTATTATTATGTTCGCTTTAACTGTTATTATTATCCTTATTCTTTTTATTATTATTATTATCGCTATCATAGTTATTATAATCCTTACTATTATTATTATTATTATCGCTATAACTGTCATTATTATCCTTATTATTATTATTATTATCGCTATAACTGTTATTGTTATCCTTATTATTATTATTATTATTATTATTATTATTATCGCTATAACTGTTATTTTTATCCTTATTATTATTACTATTATTATTATCGCCATAACCGTTATTATTATCCTTATTACTATTATTATTATCGCTATAACTGTTATTATTATCCTTATTATTATTATTGTAATTATTATCGCCATAACCGTTATTATTATCCTTATTATTATTATTATTATGTTCGCTTTAACTGTTATTATTATCCTTATTATTATTATTATTATCGCTATAACTGTTATTTTTATCCTTATTATTATTACTATTATTATTATCGCCATAAAAGTTATTATTATCCTTATTACTATTATTATTATCGCTATTACTGTTATTATTATCCTTATTATTATTACTATTATTATTATCGCCATATCCGTTATTATTATCCTTATTATTATTATTATTATGTTCGCTTTAACTGTTATTATTATCCTTATTATTATTATTATTATCGCTATAACTGTTATTTTTATCCTTATTATTATTACTATTATTATTATCGCCATAAAAGTTATTATTATCCTTATTACTATTATTATTATCGCTATAACTGTTATTATTATCCTTATTATTATTACTATTATTATTATCGCTATAACTGTTATTATTATCCTTATTATTATTATTATTATGTTCGCTTTAACTGTTATTATTATCCTTATTATTATTATTATTATCGCTATAACTGTTATTTTTATCCTTATTATTATTACTATTATTATTATCGCCATAACCGTTATTATTATCCTTAATACTATTATTATTATCGCTATAACTGTTATTATTATCCTTAATATTATTATTATTATTATCGCTATAACTGTTATTATTATCCTTATTATATTATTATTATTATTACTATCGCTATAATTGTTATTATGATCCTTACTGTTATTACTATTATTATCGCTATATCTGTTATTATTATCCTTATTACTATTATTATTATCGCTATAACTGTTATTTTTATCCTTATTATTACTATTATTATTATTATTATTAATATTATTATTATCGCTAAAACTGTTATTATTATCCTCATTATTATTATTATTATTATTATTTCCTTTATAATTGTTATTATAATCCTTATCACTATTATTATTATCGCTATAACTGTTAAAATTATCCTTATTATTATTATTATTATCGCTATAACTGTTATTATTATCCTTATTACAATTATTATTATCGCTTTAACTGTTATTATTATCCTTATTATTATTATTATTATTATTATCGCTATAACTGTTATTTTTATCCTTATTATTATTACTATTATTATTATCGCCATAACCGTTATTACTATCCTTATTACTATTATTATTATCGCTATAACTGTTATTATTATCCTTATTATTATCATTGTAATTATTATCGCCATAACCGTTATTATTATCCTTATTACTATTATTATTATCGCTATAACCGTTATTTTTATCCTGATTATTACTATTATTATTATTATTATTAATATTATTATTATCCTTATTACTATTATTATTATCGCTATAACTGTTATTTTTATCCTGATTATTACTATTATTATTATTATTATTAATATTATTATTATCGCTAAAACTGTTATTATTATCCTCATTATTATTATTATTATTATCGCTATAACTGTTATTTTTATCCTTATTATTATTACTATTATTATTATCGCCATAACCGTTATTACTATCCTTATTACTATTATTATTATCGCTATAACTGTTATTATTATCCTTATTATTATTATTGTAATTATTATCGCCATAACCGTTATTATTATCCTTATTACTATTATTATTATCGCTATAACCGTTATTTTTATCCTGATTATTACTATTATTATTATTATTATTAATATTATTATTATCCTTATTACTATTATTATTATCGCTATAACTGTTATTTTTATCCTGATTATTACTATTATTATTATTATTATTAATATTATTATAATCCTTATCACTATTATTATTATCGCTATAACTGTTAAAATTATCCTTATTATTATTATTATTATCGCTATAACTGTTATTTTTATCCTTATTACTACTATTATTATTATCGCTATAACTGTTATTATAATCCTTATTACTATTATTATTATCGCTATAACTGTTATTATTATCCTTATTATTATTATTATTATCGCTTTAATTGTTATTATAATTCTTCTTCTTCTTATTATTATTATTATTATTATCGCTATAATTGTTATTATGATCCTTACTATTATTATTATTATTATCGCTATAACTGTTATTATTATCCTTATTACTATTATTATTATCGCTATAACTGTTATTATTATCATTATTATTATTATTATTATTATTATTATCACTGTAACTGTTATTATTATTCTTATTATTATTATTATTGTTATTATTATTAATGCTATAACTGTTATTATTATCCTTATTATTATTATTTTTATTGTTATCGCTTTAATTGTTATTATAATCCTTATTACTATTATTGTTATCGCTATAACTGTTATTATCATCCTTATTATTATTATTATTATCGCTATAATTGTTATTATGATCCTTACTGATATTATTATTACTATCGCTATAACTGTTATTATTATCCATATTACTATTATCATTATCGCAATAACTTTTATTTTTTTCCTTATTATTATTATTATTATTATTATTATTATTATTATTATTATTATCGCTAAAACTGTTATTATTATCCTTATTATTATTATTATTATTATTTCCTTTATAATTGTTATTATAATACTTATTACTATTATTATTATCGCTATAACTGTTATTATTATCCTTATTATTATTATTATTATCGCTATAACTGCTATTATTATCCTTATTACTATTATTATTATTATCGCTATAACTGTTATTATTATCCTTATTATTATTATTATTATTATTATTATTATTATTATTATCGCTATAATTGTTATTTTTATGCTTACTGTTATTATTATTATTATCGCTTTAATTGTTATTATAATCCTTATTACTTTTATTGTTATCGCTATAACTGTTATTATCATCCTTATTATTATTATTATTATCGCTATAATTGTTATTATGATCCTTACTGATATTATTATTATTATCGCTATAACTGTTATTATTATCCTCGGTCGAGCGGCCGGTGGTGCGAAGCTACCATCCGTGGGATTATGCCTGAACGCCTCTAAGGCCGTATCCTTTCTAGACAAAGTTGGCAACGATATTTCTAGGAGTCTCGTGTGGGTCGAAAGGCTCAAAACAATGTGATACTACTAGGTGGACGGTCCTCGGATCGTTCATCGCACGGGCCCCAGTTTGCCGTATGGGCGTCATCGGATTCGTCGTCGGGATCTCACCGCACGACGACCGCGGCGCTCTAACGGTCGATAATGGGTACTCCAAGTTCGACGTCGAGACTCGGAATCGTCTATAGACGACTTAGGTACCTGGCGGGGTGTTGTACTCGGTAGAGCAGTTACCACGCTGCGATCTGTTGAGACTCAGCCCTATGCTTGGGGATTCGTCTTGTCGGTTAGGCGAGGACCCCAAAGAAAAAGTATATAGAAAGAAAGAGAAAGAAAGAGTGTGAGAGAGAGGAAGCGAAAGAAAGAAAGAGAGAAGAGAAAGAACAAACGAAAATGAATATCGTTTGTATACCAAACACGCGATACATATTCCGTTTGATATGAAAACTCTCTCTTCACAATTTGTTACGAAAGCAAAAAAGCAATACGCTGCCAGAACTTGTGTTTACGCGAGAGATACGAAAAACAATACGCTGCCAGAACTTGAACTACCGATAAATATTTAATAATTTCTACCTGTATATATCGTAACGCGCCAAACCGGTGTAAAAGTGCTTGAAAAACGCTCTTCTGTCGAATAAAAACACCGTTTATAGTTGTTGTCAGCGATCGTTTCATCGATCCGAAAGAACCGAAGGGGACTTAGAGCGAAATCGAAAGCAAAAGTCGACCGAAGAAGCTTCACCGAACCGACTGAGCGGAGAGATAAATCTTTAATAATTTCGGAGCGAATGAATCCGAACCTGCCAAACCGGTGTAAAAGTGCTTGAAAAACGCTCTTCTATCGAGTAAAAACACCGTTTTTAGTTGTTGTCAGCGATCGTTTCATCGATCCGAAAGAACCGAAGGGGACTTAGAGCGAAATCGAAAGCTAAAGTCGACCGAAGATGTTACGGCCCGGGTCCTCGAGAGGAATAAGTGATTATTCCTGTCACCGCTTGACCGTGTTTATGCCTGTGTCTTCAGCTTTCGGGGTAGCGTAGCGTTGCGCGTACGTCGTCGCCCTGGGTCCGTGATGGTATGCCGATGTTGAATCCTCGAATGATCTCCGTATATCTCTCGTATTTATCCAACTCTCTTCCTGAACGCGTGGCGTACTCGAGCAATTATCTCGAGTGGAATATTGAAGGAATGGAACGTTGTCGTAGTATCTCGGTGCGAAGGGTTTCTCAGGTTATGAAACGTGCTCAATATATATATATATATATATGTCGGAGACGGAGCGCGCCAGGGGCGCGGAGCATTGGCGCGCCCAAGAGGAACAACAACGGATTATACGCGATAAGCGACGGGAGAACGAGACGACAGTCAGTCAATGTTTACCCCTCGAACGTGAAGGTTGTATTCCGACGAAAATATTGTAAAGATTCGTGAAATAAAGAGAAAAAGAAAATAGAGTTGAAGCTAAGATGTCAAAACCCATCCCTCCTCTTCCGACATCAGAAGTGGGATCTGAGCGCGCTGATGATTCACGGAGTGAACATGGGGAAAGCGATATAAAGTGGCGCGAGTTATTTGAGCAGCAGAATGAAAACATGAAGGCGTTAATTCAGGCATTATCAGCGTCTGGCCCGTCGAATAGCCAAATTGTGTTACCAGAATTTAACCCAGAGAACACTGAAGTGGATGCGAAGTCGTGGTGCGCTACGGCTGATTTGTGTTTTGCTGACAACTCTCTAAATGGAGGACAACTCATAGTTGTGATAAGCAAGGCGCTGAAGGGACCTGCATCGGCATGGCTAGCGCAGATTGCCTATCCGCGCATGACTTGGCCCGAATTCAAGGAGTTGTTTGTCGCTAGGTTTGTGTGTAATGAGACAAGGGCAGGTACGTTAATTAATTTTAATAATGACAAACCAAATGAGAAGGAGTCGTTGACTACTTATGCGAGTCGCTGGATTACCTCGCTAATGTCATGCTGGAAGGATATCTCGAAGGAGCAGATAGCTGTATCGACAGTTCTTGCGAACCTTTCTCGATTTGATCCACGTCTGCAACGATTGGCTTTTACAACAGAAATTACTACACGTCAACAGCTGCAAAAAGAATTGCAAGCTTTCACTTTTCTCAAACGAAAATTTTCTGGTGTAGAGGACATTAGGTCGGTTCCTGATTTCAAGCGACCGAAGAATGCAATATCTCTTTTGAAATGTTTCCACTGTGGCAAAATAGGACACAGACAGTCGGACTGTCGTCAGAAAGGGGGGAACTACAAGACCTCGACGCCATCTGCTTCTTCTTCGCAGCAGCCATCAGGGAGTATGTCGAGCTCCATCGTGTGCTTCAAATGTGGCTTGAAAGGACATGTCGCCAGCCGCTGCACCAATGGCTCGAAGGTAACTGGCGGTGCATGATCCGAGCGTCGGGTGGACGTGTGCGTGGTCAATCCACCCTCAGGAAAACTTGAATATCAAGGTGTGATGTACAATTTTCATTTCGACTCGGGTGCAGAGTGCTCGCTTATTAAAGAAAGTGTTGCAAAGAGATTTGAGGGCAACCGCTCGAACAGTATAGTTTCTCTGACAGGTATCGGTCGAAGCGCCACAAAATCAACAGAACAAATTTTGTGTGCAGTTAGAATAGACAGACACTCACTGGAGATCCTGTTACATGTTTTGCCAGATATCTATTTGCAAAGCGACATAATGATTGGCCGTGAAATCTTAAATCAGGGTTTCTCTGTGTATATATCCGCTACCAGATTCACTATTACGAGAGGTAGAGTTGTGAATAGTTGCGAGGTGGGGACAACCCCACACAATGTTGAGGCAATTGATACTGACATTCCTTTGCAAGGAAGATCGAAGCTCTTAGAAATTTTAGGGAGGTACTCTGAATTTTTCATTACCGGAATGCCGACTACGCGTGTTACTACCGGCGAACTTAAAATCAGGCTTGTAGATCCCAACCGTACCGTACAGAGGCGTCCTTATCGGCTTTCCGCGGACGAACGTAAAACGATGCGTGCTAGGGTTAATGAGCTTTTACAAGCGAAAATTATTAGGCCAAGTTGTTCTCCATTTGCAAGCCCAGCTCTTCTTGTAAGGAAGCGCGACGGATCCGACAGAATGTGTATTGATTACAGAGAACTAAACGATAATACCGTCCCTGATAGATACCCGCTCCCGCTAATACAGGACCAAATTTCTCGGCTTCACGGGGCAAATCATTTTACAAAGCTTGATTGCGCAAGTGGTTTTCACTTGATCCCAGTAAGTCCTGATTCTATAGAGTATACAGCATTCATAACGCCCGATGGCCAGTATGAATTTCTTACCATGCCATTTGGCTTACGGAATGCTATATCGGTTTTCCAAAGAGCTATCGTAAATGCACTAGGTGATCTTGCACACGATTATGTAATAGTCTACGTTGATGACATTCTGATTAAATCAGAAAGTGTAGAACAAGGGTTAGACCGACTAAAGACCGTCCTGAGTGTGTTGACCAAGGCTGGATTCTCTCTTAACCTAAAAAAATGCACTTCCTTAAATCGAAAGTAGAATTCTTGGGATACGAAGTAGAGAAAGGTGAAATCAGGCCAAATAAGCTTAAGGTGGAATCACTGACAGCGCTTGATCCGCCTAAGACAGTAACTCAGTTAAGGCAGTTCATAGGCCTAGCATCTTATTTCCGTCAATTTATTCGGAATTTCTCTCGCCTCATGGTGCCACTCTACAAACTAACTTCTCTTAAAGGAGATATAGATTGGAAGCCTGAGCACGAGGAAATACGACAAAGAATCATTTCGATTTTGATAAAGGATCCTGTTCTAACAATTTTTAACCCAGAAAACCCAATAGAGCTCCACACGGATGCAAGTTCCGAAGGATACGGAGCGGTTTTACTTCAAATTGTCGATACAAAACGGCGTGTGGTCGCTTATTTCAGCAAACGCACATCCCCGGCCGAGGCTAAATATCACTCATACGAGTTAGAGACTCTCGCGGTAGTGAACGCAATTAAGCACTTCAGGCAATTCTTACAGGGACGTAAGTTTAGGGTTGTAACAGACTGTAATTCTTTAAAAGCTTCCCGCCACAAAGTGGATTTAACGCCAAGAGTCCACAGATGGTGGGCTTACCTCCAATCATTTGATTTCGATGTAGAATATAGAAAAGGCAGATTTATGTCTCATGTCGACTTCCTCTCGCGCAATCCCCTGCCGTCTGTTCCCCAAACAGAACCACCCATTGTTCGGGTGGAACAGAAGCACGTGGCTGTTACTGAGCTCTCCACGAATTGGCTTCTTGCGGAACAACAACGAGATCCAGAGATTGTCAAAACGGTGGAAGATTTAAATAACGGAACCATGAACCAGGATATCGCGAATACTTATGTACTGCGTTCTGGTATACTTCATCGAAAAATCCAACGGAGGGGTAGGACCAAGTGTCTCCCTGTTGTGCCTCATGCTTTAAAGTGGTCAGTCATCAACAATGTTCACGAGTCGATTGTTCACCTTGGATGGGAGAAAACATTGGAGAAGGTGTACGACTATTATTGGTTTGAGGGTATGTCGCGATACGTCAAACGATTTGTAGAAAATTGCATGACATGTAAGATTGCGAAATCACATTCGGGCAAGATACAAGCAGAGATGCATCCTATTCCTAAGGCGGCATCACCATGGCATACGATCCACATTGATGCCACTGGAAAACTAAGTGGAAAGAACGACACGAAAGAGTATGTGTTTGTTCTGATAGACGCTTTTACGAAGTATGTCCTGCTCTATCATACCAGGAACATAGACACCAAGAGCAGTATTCAGGCGGTTAATTATGCGGCTACTCTGTTTGGCGCCCCATCTCGCATCATTGCAGATCAAGGGAGGTGTTATGCTAGCAGAGAGTTTCGTGAGTTCTGTGGGAGTAAAAACATTAAGCTCCATTTAATTGCGACTGGATCATCCCGCGCTAACGGGCAAGTAGAGCGCGTAATGAGTGTGCTCAAGTCTATGCTAACAGCAGTAGAGACGAGCGACAGGTCTTGGCAAGATTCACTTGGCGAAGTTCAGCTTGCTCTCAATTGTACCGTGAATAGAGTCACGAAATACTCACCTCTCGAATTGATGATTGGGAGAGTAGCGAGACCTTTGTCTTTGATGGCGAATAATGTGGAAGACGACGTGGATTTAGAGGGACTACGAGAAAAAGCCGCAGTTGAGATACGAAGGTCGGCACAGTACGATAAGAAAAGGTTTGATAGCACTAAGGCAAGACTTAACAAGTTCTCGGTGGGAGACTTTGTTCTAATTGAAAATGAAGAGCGTAATCAAACAAAATTAGATCCTAAGTTCAGAGGGCCATTTAAGATTATAGAGGTACTTGAGGGTGACCGTTACACTTTAAAAGCTCTAAACTCGACGCGCACCTATAAGTATGCTCACGATAGGATTAGGAAAATGCCAGAGAGCCAAGTACCCATGGATGTTTGCGTTTCTGAGCCGTCTGATTGTACAGTATTGCCTCGAAATAAGCAACACGCTCGGGACCGGCAGTTGCTTATTTCGAGGGTGGTATGCTATTCGACTTGGTTTTGTTTTTTCAATCGCTGTGTGTTAGAGTAAGAAAACAATATACACGTTCTGTCCTCTTTTCACTAAACTGTTCGGACAACCATAAATATTATTGGTTCTTCGGTTTCACGGACCTCTCACTCCGTCTCGGATCTCTCACTCGGCGGCCGACTTCAATCAAAGAAGTGGGGATATAAATTTGCTAATTTCGAGGCTTGAAACTGTTGCTTGTTTCGAGGCAATACTGTATAGAGTTAGTTGATCACAGGGATGACTACCGTTTTCTGGGCCACGGGGATGACCCTGAGTAGCCACAGGGATGGCTTGACTAGCCACGGGGATGGCTTGAGTAATCGCAGGGATGATTACCGTTTTGTGGGTCACGGGGATGATCCTGAGTAGCCACAGGGATGGCTTGACCAGCCACAGAGATGGCTTGAGTAGCCACAGGGATGGCTTGTGATTGTTTCATAGGCTACTGGGATAGCCGGACGGTAGAAACACGCGCCTTTCGGAAGTTATTTTGATGCAGATTACAGTTTGGTTATTTTGTTTTCTCATAAGTACTAGAGCTCTGGTCGTTTTTGGAAGAAGAGGCTAGTTAGTCTCTAAGTGATTAGTTTTAATCACCCGAGTGCCAGTGTAACTTAAGGTGGATACCAGGTAGTTGCATTGGATACCGACGTGGTAATGTTACATCCGCAAGAGGACCACGACGTTGCAGGATAACACACGAGGGCGTGTGCCATGTAGGATGGCCGTGTCGGAGACGGAGCGCGCCAGGGGCGCGGAGCATTGGCGCGCCCAAGAGGAACAACAACGGATTATACGCGATAAGCGACGGGAGAACGAGACGACAGTCAGTCAATGTTTACCCCTCGAACGCGAAGGTTGTATTCCGACGAAAATATTGTAAAGATTCGTGAAATAAAGAGAAAAAGAAAATAGAGTTGAAGCTAAGATGTCAAAACCCATCCCTCCTCTTCCGACATATATATATATATATGCAGATATATTCTGGTATAATTGTATCTTAATACAATTGTAATATATTCTGGTATAATTGTATCTTAATACAATTGTAATATATTCTGGTATAATTGTATCTTAATACAATTGTAATATATATTCTGGTATAATTGTATCTTAATACAATTGTAGAGTACAATGGTAACTTTTATGTTCGGTATCTTACTCACTCGACGTGATGACTGCTGGTAGTATTGGAATGTGGTTGGTCGGGCCTGGAGTAGGATTACCTATCTCGCAGGTTACCGATGAGTAGACTGAGCCCCTGATGAGGCCTGGGAATGGGTTTATATAGTGGATCGAAACAAAGGATTGGTCTGGAATATTCTGCTGATGCAAGAGGATGTTATTGTTAGATAAGGGAGGAATGTGTTTATGTCGATGGTTCGAGAGGATGTTATGATTTGTTATCTCAGGAGGATGTTATGGTTTGATAATCGAGGAATGTGTTTATAGGATTGGTCCAAAAGGATGTTATTGTAAGATATCGATAGGGGTGTTTATAACTGGGTGGAATTTGGGTCGTGACAGGATGTTTATGAAGATTTGATTCGAAGAAAGGAGTTATCGTCTGGGAAAGGAATGTCGAGTGTTCCGCTGTACAATCTTAATCGCTATGCTCTTATAAACTATGGTTCGAGTATAGTATTCCTTATGTGTTATGGTTATATAATGTGTCTTATGTCTAACGAGTATATGGTGTGGTTATATAATGGTTCTTATGTACTAAAGGTTATAATGTGTCTTATAATCTATGTCCACGTCGGGGGCGGGACGTAACAAAGAAACTTCACCGAACCGACTGAGCGGAGAGATAAATCTTTAATAATTTCGAAGCGTATGAATCCGAACGTGCCAAACCGGTATAAACGTACTTAGAAAACGTTCCTCTATCGAGTTAAAGTGTCGTTTGTAGGTATTGTCAGTCATCGTTTCACCGAACCGACTATGCGGAACGATTTATCTTTAATAAAATTTTAAAAAAGAAAATTTTTTCCATTAAATTTATTGTTAAATTTCACAAAATATTTGTTAAAATGGTTTACCTATCGTTTTTAATGCATTTAACTACTTTTTGAAAAATCGAATTTTTTTTTTCTAAGTTTTTCCGCCCTCTCGAATTGGCACGTTCGGATCGCGGGTTAGCACCGTAAGCGCCCGTGCGTAAGGGCCGGCGTCGCCGACCATCCGGCCGGCCGTTCGGTACCTATAAGGAGACGTTCGGTCCGGTCGAACCAGACGGAACAGCGTCGGGCGCGTGGCTATTCTATGACCTCGGTTGAGAACTAGTCCACCGCTCCTCGAGCGTAACTTCGCGTTGCCTCAACTGTTCGTGCTCTCGGTATCGATGCAGGATTTTCTCCACACTGCATTGTCGCGTGTCGGCGTCTAAGACCAAATGGCACATATGCGACGAACCTTTAACATGAGGCTGGTGACTCGTATGCACTTCGGTGTGTACGTTGTACTGCTCGAGCACAGGCTACTGAAGAGAAACCGGCCGTTAACAAACGGTCAGGATTTTTCTAAAATTATTGAAATATAAAAATGAACTAGAAAATGGTGTTGAACGAACTTGTTCGTTACAACGCCTTCAGATGAGAGGCTTGAAAAATATAAAACGGAATATTTATTCCGAAATACAAATTACAAAATTACGTCCCTTAATGTTTTGTGCGTCTCGAACGCCTAATATTCTCTCGAACATATAAACGAGAAATATAAAACGTAACTATGACTATCAAAAAACGTTTCTGAAATGGAAACTTCTTCCAAAGTGAAGAGTTTTCGGTACGGCGATTTCTCGATATTATCGAGCTTCGCTTATACGTACAAGAAAAATTTTATTTTATATATCGTAACTACGACCAAGCAAGAAAAGGTTTCTGAAATGGAAACTTCTTCCAAAGTGGAGAGTTTTCGGTACGGTGATTTCTCGGTATTATCGAGCTTTCACTATACGTACAAAATTATATAATATCGTAACTATGACTCGAAATTTGAGAGAGAAAAAGGTGGATTTGTAAGAATCGATGTGCCCAGCGCGAGCTATACTTCTCTGCGTACGTGCCTGCTCCGATTCGGTTTTTCGAACAGCATGTCCGTTGTACGCGCTATCACGGTACGTTCAGCACGCCACTGTACGCGCTATCCTCACGGTGTGTCTTAAATAATTGGGAAATAAGCTGAAACACATGAGAACCAAATAAATAGATATGAAGGGAACGTTTAAGCTGGATTTATTATGATTCATTACAAAAATATATTACGAAAAAGTAAAAAAGAACACCGATGATGTGGAGGTTTTCAATTCCAGCGTGTGTGGTTTACCTGCTTAAACCGTTTCGATGCAAAGCGTGAAAGCGGTGTACGTGCTTCCAAAACTTGAAACGAGAAACCTTTCCAGCACGAGAGGACTTGCCTTTTACGCGCTTTATCGATACAAAATAGAGAGAGACCCCGAGGAGGAACGAAACGTTTATATCGATTCGCTCGGCGTGACGCCGCCGTACGTGCCTGTGCCAGTTCGTTTTTCGAACAGCATGTCCGCTGTATGCCCAGCGCGCGCCACTTTACGCGCTATCTCGGTGTTGCGTCGTATAAATAATAATATATTTATATATAAAACGAGAGAGAACCAAAGAAATTAAAAGGGATCTTTTATATGAAAAGAGCTGAAAATTGGTTCATGAAAAAAAGGGAACGTTTAAGCTGAAAAATGAAAGACGACACACAATAACAAACAGCGTGCTTGTTACGCGCTTATACCGATGGGGACCGATTTTTCGATCCGAGCGTGCGTGGTTTACGCGCTTCTTACAGCGGTGTTACGTGCTTCCAAAACTTTTGAACAGGAGAAATCATTATTTCGGCATGAGTGGATCGGCGTTTTTTACGCGCTTACGTCGATATGCGTTTCATTCGAATCCGGCATTGAGGTGTGGAGGATTCGTAATAAAATCGAAGAGAGAGGAGAGGAGAATTATAGTAGAGAATTGTGAGTCTTAACGTCGATCGGTCGTTGTTAAATTAAAGCGAAGCGCCGTCGAACGTAGAAAGACCCAATTGCGAATAAATTGGCTTTAAGAAATGAAATAAATTCTTTAAGCTCCCTGGTTGATCCTGCAAGTAGTCATATGCTTGTCTCAAAGATTAAGCCATGCATGTGTTAAGACTCCTATCATCCGGTACTGGAACCACTGTTAAGACTCGTTCTCACCCGAGTCTACCTATTATTACCATTATTATTATCTTTATTCTATTATTACTATCCCTATTCCTCTTGTCTTTAACCTTATTACTAATATTATTATCAGTATAAATGTCAGTATTATCCTTATTCTATTATTACTATCCCTATTCCTCTTGTCTTTATCCTTATAACTATTATTATTATCGCTATAACTGTTATTATTATCCTTATTAATATTATTTATATCGCTATAACTGTTATTATTATTTTTGTTACTATTATTATTATCGCTATAACTGTTATTATCATCCTTATTCTATTGTTACTCTCCGTATTACTCTTGCCTTTATCCTCATAACTATTATTACTATTCTTATTACCATTATTATTATCTTTATTCTATTATTACTATCCCTATTCCTCTTGTCTTTATCCTTATAACTGTTATTATTATCCTTATTACTATTATTATTATCGTTCTAACTGTTATTATTATCCTTATTCTATTGTTACTATCCGTATTCCTCGTGTCTTTATCCTTATAACTATTATTATTATCCTTATTCCATTGTTACTATCCGTATTACTCTTGTCTTGATTCTTATAACTATTATTATTATCGCTATAATTGTTATTATTATTCTTATTACTATCATTATTATCGCTATATCTGTTATTATTATCCATATTCTGTTGTTACTATCCCTATTACTCTTGTCTTTATCCTTATAACTATTATTATTATCCTTATTACTATTATTATTATCGCTATAACTGTTATTATTATCCCTATTCCTCTTGTCTTTATCCTTATAACAATCATTATTATCCTTATTGCTATTATTATTATCGCTATAACTGTTATTATTATCATTATTACTCTTATTATTATTCTTATTACTATTATTATTATCCTTATTACAAATATTATTATCGCTGTAACTGTTATTATTATTATTATTTCTATTATTATTATCCCTATTCCTCTTGTCTTTATCCTTATAACTATTATTATTATCGCTATAACTGTTATTATTATCCTTATTAATATTATTTATATCGCTATAACTGTTATTATTATTTTTGTTACTATTAATATTATCGCTACAACTGTTATTGTCATCCTTATTCTATTATTACTATCCCTATTCCTCTTGTCTTTATCCTTATAACTATTACAATTATCCTTATTATTACTATTATTATCGATATAACTGTTATTATTATCCTTATTCTATTGTTACTATCCGTATTACTCTTGCCTTTATCCTTATAACTTTTATTGTTATCCTTATTACCATTATTATTATCTTTATTCTATTATTACTATCCCTATTCCTCTTGTCTTTAACCTTATTACTAATATTATTATCAGTATAAATGTCAGTATTATCCTTATTCTATTATTACTATCCCTATTCCTCTTGTCTTTATCCTTATAACTATTATTATTATCCTTATTATTATTATTATTATCGCTATAACTGTTACTATTATCCTTATTCTACTGTTACTATCCGTATTACTCTTGCCTTTATCCTTATAACTTTTATTATTATCCTTATTACCATTATTATTATCTTTATTCTATTATTACTATCCCTACTGCTCTTGTCTTTATCCTTATTACTAATATTATTATCGCTATAAATGTCATTATAATCCTTATTCTATTATTACTATCCCTATTCCTCTTGTCTTTATCCTTATAACTATTATTATTATCCTTATTACTGTTATTATTATCGCTATAACTGTTATTATTATCCTTATTAATATTATTTATATCGCTATAACTGTTATTATTATTTTTGTTATTATTATTATTATCGCTATAACTATTATTATTATCCTTATTCTATTGATACTATCCGTGTTACTCGTGTCTTTATCCTTATAACTATTATTATTATCCTTATTACTATTATTATTATCGCTATAACTATTATTATTATCATTATTATTATGATTATTATCCTCATTCTATTATTATTATCCCTATTCCGCTTGCCTTTATCCTTATAACAATCATTATTATCCTTATTACTGTTATTATTATCGCTATAACTGTTATTCTTATTCTTATTACCATTATTATTATCCCTATTCCTCTTGTCTTTATCCTAATAACTTTTATTATTATCCTTATTATTATTATTATTATCGCTATAACTGTTATTATTATCCTTATTCTATTGTTACTATCCGTATTCCTCTTGTCTTTATCCTTATAACTATTATTATTATCGCTATAACTATAAGTATTATCATTCTTATTGTGATTATTGTCCTCATTCTATTATTATTATCCCTATTCCTCTTGCCTTTATCCTTATAACTATTATTATTATCCTTATTACTAGTATTATTAGCACTATAACTATTATGTTTATCCTTATTTGTATTATTATTAGCACTATAACTATTATTATTATCCTTATTACTATTCTTATTATCGCTATGACTGTTATTGTTATCCTTATTCTATTATTACTATCCGTATTACTCTTGTCTTTATCCTTATAACTTTTATTGTTATCCTTATTACCATTATTATTATCTTTATTCTATTATTACTATCCCTATTCCTCTTGTCTTTAACCTTATTCCTAATATTATTATCCGTATAAATGTCAGTATTATCCTTATTCTATTATTACTATCCCTATTCCTCTTGTCTTTATCCTTGTAACTATTATTATTATCGCTATAACTGTTATTATTATCCTTATTAATATTATTTATATCGCTATAACTGTTATTATTATTTTTGTTACTATTATTATTATCGCTATAACTGTTATTGTCATCCTTATTCTATTATTACTATCCCTATTCCTCTTGTCTTTATTCTTATAACTATTACAATTATCCTTATTATTACTATTATTATCGATATAACTGTTATTATTATCCTTATTCTATTGTTACTATCCGTATTACTCTTGCCTTTATCCTTATAACTTTTATTGTTATCCTTATTACCATTATTCTTATCTTTATTCTATTATTACTATCCCTATTCCTCTTGTCTTTAACCTTATCACTAATATTATTATCAGTATAAATGTCAGTATTATCCTTATTCTATTATTACTATCCCTATTCCTCTTGTCTTTATCCTTATAACTATTATTATTATCGCTATAACTGTTATTATTATCCTTATTAATATTATTTATATCGCTATAACTGTTATTATTAATTTTGTTACTATTATTATTATCGCTATAACTGTTATTATCATCCTTATTCTATTGTTACTATCCGTATTACTCTTGTCTTTATCCTCATAACTATTATTATTATCCTTATTATTATTATTATTATTATTATTATCGGTATAACTAATATTTTTATCCTTATTATTAGTATTATTATCGCCATAACTGATATTATTATCCTTATTCTATTGTTACTATCCGTATTACTCTTGTCTTTATCCTTATAACTATTATTTTTATCCTTATTATTATTATTATTATTGCCATAACTATTATTATTATCCTTATTATTATTATTATTATCGCTATAACTGTTACTATTATCCTTATTCTACTGTTACTGTCCGTATTACTCTTGCCTTTATCCTTATAACTTTTATTATTATCCTTATTACCATTATTATTATCTTTATTCTATTATTACTATCCCTACTCCTCTTGTCTTTATCCTTATTACTAATATTATTATCGCTACAAATGTCATTATAATCCTTATTCTATTATTACTATCCCTATTCCTCTTGTCTTTATCCTTATAACTATTATTATTATCCTTATTACTGTTATTATTATCGCTATAACTGTTATTATTATCCTTATTAATATTATTTATATCGCTATAACTGTTATTATAATTTTTGTTATTATTATTATTATCGCTATAACTATTATTATTATCCTTATTCTATTGATACTATCCGTGTTACTCGTGTCTTTATCCTTATAACTATTATTATTATCCTTATTACTATTATTATTATCGCTATAACTATTATTATTATCATTATTATTATGATTATTATCCTCATTCTATTATTATTATCCCTATTCCGCTTGCCTTTATCCTTATAACTATCATTATTATCCTTATTACTGTTATTATTATCGCTATAACTGTTATTCTTATTCTTATTACCATTATTATTATCCCTATTCCTCTTGTCTTTATCCTAATAACTTTTATTATTATCCTTATTATTATTATTATTATCGCTATAACTGTTATTATTATCCTTATTCTATTGTTACTATCCGTATTCCTCTTGTCTTTATCCTTATAACTATTATTATTATCGCTATAACTATAAGTATTATCATTCTTATTGTGATTATTATCCTCATTCTATTATTATTATCCCTATTCCTCTTGCCTTTATCCTTATAACTATTATTATTATCCTTATTACTAGTATTATTAGCACTATAACTATTATGTTTATCCTTATTTCTATTATTATTAGCACTATAACTATTATTATTATCCTTATTACTATTGTTATTATCGCTAAAACTATTGTTATTATCCTTATTCTATTATTATTATCCTTATTCTATTATTATTAGCACTATAACTATTATTATTATCCTTATTAAGATTATTATTATCGCTATGACTGTTATTATTATCCTTATTACTATTATTATTATTGCCATAACTGTAATTATTATCCTTATTCTATTGTTACTATCCGTATTACTCTTGTCTTTATCCTTATAACTGTTATTATTATCCATATTATTACTATTATTATCGATATAACTATTATTACTATCCTTATTCTGATGTTACTATCCGTATTACTCTTGTCTTTATCCTTATAACTATTATTATTATCCTTATTACTATTATTATTATCGCTATAACTGTTATTATTATCCCTATTCCTCTTGTCTTTATCCTTATAACAATCATTATTATCCTTATTGCTATTATTATTATCGCTATAACTGTTATTATTATCATTATTACTCTTATTACTATTATTATTATCCTTATTACAAATATTATTATCGCTGTAACTGTTATTATTATTATTATTTCTATTATTATTATCCCTATTCCTCTTGTCTTTATCTTTATAACTATCATTATTATCCTTATTACTATTATTATTATCGCTATAACTATTATTATTATCATTATTACTCTTATTATTATTATTATTACTATTATTATTATCCTTATTACTATTATTATTATCGCTATAACTGTTATTCTTATTCTTATTACTATTATTATTATTCCCATTCCTTTTGTCTTTATCTTTATAACTATTATTATTATCCTTATTATTATTATTATTATCGGTATAACTATTATTTTTATCCGTAATTATTATTATTATTATTATTGCCATAACTGTTATTATTATCGTTATTCTATTGTTACTATCCGTATTACTCTTGCCTTTATCCTCATAACTATTATTACTATTCTTATTACCATTATTATTATCTTTATTCTATTATTACTATCCCTATTCCTCTTGTCTTTATCCTTATAACTGTTATTATTATCCTTATTACTATTATTATTATCGTTCTAACTGTTATTATTATCCTTATTCTATTGTTACTATCCGTATTCCTCGTGTCTTTATCCTTATAACTATTATTATTATCCTTATTCCATTGTTACTATCCGTATTACTCTTGTCTTGATTCTTATAACTATTATTATTATCGCTATAATTGTTATTATTATTCTTATTACTATCATTATTATCGCTATATCTGTTATTATTATCCATATTCTGTTGTTACTATCCCTATTACTCTTGTCTTTATCCTTATAACTATTATTATTATCCTTATTACTATTATTATTATCGCTATAACTGTTATTATTATCCCTATTCCTCTTGTCTTTATCCTTATAACAATCATTATTATCCTTATTGCTATTATTATTATCGCTATAACTGTTATTATTATCATTATTACTCTTATTATTATTCTTATTACTATTATTATTATCCTTATTACAAATATTATTATCGCTGTAACTGTTATTATTATTATTATTTCTATTATTATTATCCCTATTCCTCTTGTCTTTATCTTTATAACTATTATTATTATTATTATTATTATTATTATTATTATTATTATTAATGTTATCGTTATAACTATTATTATTATCCTTATTACTAGTATTATTAGCACTATAACTATTATGTTTATCCTTATTTCTATTATTATTAGCACTATAATTATTATTATTATCCTTATTACTATTGTTATTATCGCTATGACTGTTATTGTTATCCTTATTCTATTATTACTATCCGTATTACTCTTGTCTTTATCCTTATAACTTTTATTGTTATCCTTATTACCATTATTATTATCTTTATTCTATTATTACTATCCCTATTCCTCTTGTCTTTAACCTTATTACTAATATTATTATCAGTATAAATGTCAGTATTATCCTTATTCTATTATTACTATCCCTATTCCTCTTGTCTTTATCCTTATAACTATTATTATTATCGCTATAACTGTTATTATTATCCTTATTAATATTATTTATATCGCTATAACTGTTATTATTATTTTTGTTACTATTATTATTATCGCTATAACTGTTATTATCATCCTTATTCTATTATTACTATCCCTATTCCTCTTGTCTTTATCCTTATAACTATTACAATTATCCTTATTATTACTATTATTATCGATATAACTGTTATTATTATCCTTATTCTATTGTTACTATCCGTATTACTCTTGCCTTTATCCTTATAACTTTTATTGTTATCCTTATTACCATTATTATTATCTTTATTCTATTATTACTATCCCTATTCCTCTTGTCTTTAACCTCATTACTAATATTATTATCAGTATAAATGTCAGTATTATCCTTATTCTATTATTACTATCCCTATTCCTCTTGTCTTTATCCTTATAACTATTATTATTATCGCTATAACTGTTATTATTATCCTTATTAATATTATTTATATCGCTATAACTGTTATTATTATTTTTGTTACTATTATTATTATCGCTATAACTGTTATTATCATCCTTATTCTATTGTTACTATCCGTATTACTCTTGCCTTTATCCTCATAACTATTATTACTATTCTTATTACCATTATTATTATCTTTATTCTATTATTACTATCCCTATTCCTCTTGTCTTTATCCTTATAACTGTTATTATTATCCTTATTACTATTATTATTATCGTTCTAACTGTTATTATTATCCTTATTCCATTGTTACTATCCGTATTACTCTTGTCTTGATTCTTATAACTATTATTATTATCGCTATAATTGTTATTATTATTCTTATTACTATCATTATTATCGCTATATCTGTTATTATTATCCATATTCTGTTGTTACTATCCCTATTACTCTTGTCTTTATCCTTATAACTATTATTATTATCCTTATTACTATTATTATTATCGCTATAACTGTTATTATTATCCCTATTCCTCTTGTCTTTATCCTTATAACAATCATTATTATCCTTATTGCTATTATTATTATCGCTATAACTGTTATTATTATCATTATTACTCTTATTATTATTCTTATTACTATTATTATTATCCTTATTACAAATATTATTATCGCTGTAACTGTTATTATTATTATTATTTCTATTATTATTATCCCTATTCCTCTTGTCTTTATCTTTATAACTATTATTATTATTATTATTATTATTATTATTATTATTATTATTAATGTTATCGTTATAACTATTATTATTATCCTTATTACTAGTATTATTAGCACTATAACTATTATGTTTATCCTTATTTCTATTATTATTAGCACTATAATTATTATTATTATCCTTATTACTATTGTTATTATCGCTATGACTGTTATTGTTATCCTTATTCTATTATTACTATCCGTATTACTCTTGTCTTTATCCTTATAACTTTTATTGTTATCCTTATTACCATTATTATTATCTTTATTCTATTATTACTATCCCTATTCCTCTTGTCTTTAACCTTATTACTAATATTATTATCAGTATAAATGTCAGTATTATCCTTATTCTATTATTACTATCCCTATTCCTCTTGTCTTTATCCTTATAACTATTATTATTATCGCTATAACTGTTATTATTATCCTTATTAATATTATTTATATCGCTATAACTGTTATTATTATTTTTGTTACTATTATTATTATCGCTATAACTGTTATTATCATCCTTATTCTATTATTACTATCCCTATTCCTCTTGTCTTTATCCTTATAACTATTACAATTATCCTTATTATTACTATTATTATCGATATAACTGTTATTATTATCCTTATTCTATTGTTACTATCCGTATTACTCTTGCCTTTATCCTTATAACTTTTATTGTTATCCTTATTACCATTATTATTATCTTTATTCTATTATTACTATCCCTATTCCTCTTGTCTTTAACATTATTACTAATATTATTATCAGTATAAATGTCAGTATTATCCTTATTCTATTATTACTATCCCTATTCCTCTTGTCTTTATCCTTATAACTATTATTATTATCGCTATAACTGTTATTATTATCCTTATTAATATTATTTATATCGCTATAACTGTTATTATTATTTTTGTTACTATTATTATTATCGCTATAACTGTTATTATCATCCTTATTCTATTGTTACTATCCGTATTACTCTTGCCTTTATCCTCATAACTATTATTACTATTCTTATTACCATTATTATTATCTTTATTCTATTATTACTATCCCTATTCCTCTTGTCTTTATCCTTATAACTGTTATTATTATCCTTATTACTATTATTATTATCGTTCTAACTGTTATTATTATCCTTATTCCATTGTTACTATCCGTATTACTCTTGTCTTGATTCTTATAACTATTATTATTATCGCTATAATTGTTATTATTATTCTTATTACTATCATTATTATCGCTATATCTGTTATTATTATCCATATTCTGTTGTTACTATCCCTATTACTCTTGTCTTTATCCTTATAACTATTATTATTATCCTTATTACTATTATTATTATCGCTATAACTGTTATTATTATCCCTATTCCTCTTGTCTTTATCCTTATAACAATCATTATTATCCTTATTGCTATTATTATTATCGCTATAACTGTTATTATTATCATTATTACTCTTATTATTATTCTTATTACTATTATTATTATCCTTATTACAAATATTATTATCGCTGTAACTGTTATTATTATTATTATTTCTATTATTATTATCCCTATTCCTCTTGTCTTTATCTTTATAACTATTATTATTATTATTATTATTATTATTATTATTATTATTATTAATGTTATCGTTATAACTATTATTATTATCCTTATTACTAGTATTATTAGCACTATAACTATTATGTTTATCCTTATTTCTATTATTATTAGCACTATAATTATTATTATTATCCTTATTACTATTGTTATTATCGCTATGACTGTTATTGTTATCCTTATTCTATTATTACTATCCCTATTCCTCTTGTCTTTATCCTTATAACTATTATTATTATCGCTATAACTGTTATTATTATCCTTATTAATATTATTTATATCGCTATAACTGTTATTATTATTTTTGTTACTATTATTATTATCGCTATAACTGTTATTATCATCCTTATTCTATTATTACTATCCCTATTCCTCTTGTCTTTATCCTTATAACTATTACAATTATCCTTATTATTACTATTATTATCGATATAACTGTTATTATTATCCTTATTCTATTGTTACTATCCGTATTACTCTTGCCTTTATCCTTATAACTTTTATTGTTATCCTTATTACCATTATTATTATCTTTATTCTATTATTACTATCCCTATTCCTCTTGTCTTTAACCTTATTACTAATATTATTATCAGTATAAATGTCAGTATTATCCTTATTCTATTATTACTATCCCTATTCCTCTTGTCTTTATCCTTATAACTATTATTATTATCGCTATAATTGTTATTATTATCCTTATTAATATTATTTATATCGCTATAACTGTTATTATCATCCTTATTCTATTGTTACTATCCGCATTACTCTTGCCTTTATCCTCATAACTATTATTACTATTCTTATTACCATTATTATTATCTTTATTCTATTATTACTATCCCTATTCCTCTTGTCTTTATCCTTATAACTGTTATTATTATCCTTATTACTATTATTATTATCGTTCTAACTGTTATTATTATCCTTATTCTATTGTTACTATCCGTATTCCTCGTGTCTTTATCCTTATAACTATTATTATTATCCTTATTCCATTGTTACTATCCGTATTACTCTTGTCTTGATTCTTATAACTATTATTATTATCGCTATAATTGTTATTATTATTCTTATTACTATCATTATTATCGCTATATCTGTTATTATTATCCATATTCTGTTGTTACTATCCCTATTACTCTTGTCTTTATCCTTATAACTATTATTATTATCCTTATTACTATTATTATTATCGCTATAACTGTTATTATTATCCCTATTCCTCTTGTCTTTATCCTTATAACAATCATTATTATCCTTATTGCTATTATTATTATCGCTATAACTGTTATTATTATCATTATTACTCTTATTATTATTCTTATTACTATTATTATTATCCTTATTACAAATATTATTATCGCTGTAACTGTTATTATTATTATTATTTCTATTATTATTATCCCTATTCCTCTTGTCTTTATCTTTATAACTATTATTATTATTATTATTATTATTATTATTATTATTATTATTATTAATGTTATCGTTATAACTATTATTATTATCCTTATTACTAGTATTATTAGCACTATAACTATTATGTTTATCCTTATTTCTATTATTATTAGCACTATAATTATTATTATTATCCTTATTACTATTGTTATTATCGCTATGACTGTTATTGTTATCCTTATTCTATTATTACTATCCGTATTACTCTTGTCTTTATCCTTATAACTTTTATTGTTATCCTTATTACCATTATTATTATCTTTATTCTATTATTACTATCCCTATTCCTCTTGTCTTTAACCTTATTACTAATATTATTATCAGTATAAATGTCAGTATTATCCTTATTCTATTATTACTATCCCTATTCCTCTTGTCTTTATCCTTATAACTATTACAATTATCCTTATTATTACTATTATTATCGATATAACTGTTATTATTATCCTTATTCTATTGTTACTATCCGTATTACTCTTGCCTTTATCCTTATAACTTTTATTGTTATCCTTATTACCATTATTATTATCTTTATTCTATTATTACTATCCCTATTCCTCTTGTCTTTAAATTTATTACTAATATTATTATCAGTATAAATGACATTATTATCCTTATTCTATTATTACTATCCCTATTCCTCTTGTCTTTATCCTTATAACTATTATTATTATCCTTATTACTATTATTATTATCGCTATAACTGTTATTATTATCCTTATTCTATTATTATTATCCCTATTCCTCTTGTCTTTAGCCTCATAACTATTACTATTATCCTTATTATTATTATTATTATCGCTATAACTGTTATTATTATCCTTATTCTATTGTTACTATCCGTATTCCTCTTGTCTTTATCCTTATAACTATTATTATTATCCTTATTCCATTGTTACTATCCGTATTACTCTTGTCTTGATTCTTATAACTATTATTATTATCGCTATAACTGCTATTATTATTCTTATTACTATTATTATTATCGCTATATCTGTTATTATTATCCATATTCTGTTGTTACTATCCAAATTACTCTTGTCTTTATCCTTATAACTATTATTATTATCCTTATTACTATTATTATTATCGCTATAACTGTTTTTATTATTCTTATTACTATTATTATTATCTCTATTCCGCTTGTCTTTATCCTTATAACTATTGCTATTATCCTTTTTATTACTATTATTATCGATATAACTGTTATTATTATCCTTATTCTATTGTTACTATCCGTATTACTCTTGCCTTTATCCTCATAACTATTATTACTATCCTTATTCTAATGTTACTATCCGTATTACTCTTGTCTTTATCGTTATAACTATTATTATTATCCTTATTATTATTATTATTATCGGTATAACTATTATTTTTATCCTTATTATTATTATTACTATTACTGCCATAATTGTTATTATTATCATCCTTATTCTATTGTTACTATCCGTATTACTCTTGCCTTATCCACATAACTATTATTACTATCCTTATTCTAATGTTACTATCCGTATTACTCTTGCCTTTATCCTTATATCTTTTATTATTATCCTTATTACCATTATTATTATCTTTATTCTATTATTACTATCCCTACTTCTCTTGTCTTTATCCTTATTACTAATATTATTATCGCTATAAATGTCATTATTATCCTTATTCTATTATTACTATCCCTATTCCTCTTGTCTTTATCCTTATAACTATTATTATTATCCTTATTACTATTATTATTATCGCTATAACTGTTATTGTTATCCTTATTAATATTATTTATATCGCTATAACTGTTATTATTATTTTTGTTATTATTATTATTATCGCTATAACTGTTATTATTATCCTTATTACTATTATTATTATCGCTATAACTATTATTATTATCATTCTTATTGTGATTATTATCCTCATTCTATTATTATTATCCCTATTCCTCTCGCCTTTATCCTTATAACTATCATTATTATCCTTATTACCATTATTATTATCGCTATAACTGTTATTATTATCATTATTACTCTTATTATTATTATTATTACTATTATTATTATCCATATTACTATTATTATTATCGCTATAACTATTATTATTATCATTCTTATTGTGATTATTATCCTCATTCTATTATTATTATCCCTATTCCTCTTGGCTTTATCCTAATAACTTTTATTATTATCCTTATTATTATTATTATTATCGCTATAACTGTTATTATTATCCTTATTCTATTGTTACTATCCGTATTCCTCTTGTCTTTATCCTTATAACTATTATTATTATCGCTATAACTGCTATTATTATTCTTATTACTATTATTATTATCGCTATATCTGTTAGTATTATCCATATTCTGTTGTCACTATCCCTATTACTCTTGTCTTTATCCTTATAACTATTATTATTATCCTTATTACTATTATTATTATCGCTATAACTGTTATTATTATTCTTATTACTATTATTATTATCTCTATTCCGCTTGTCTTTATCCTTATAACTATTACTATTATCCTTATTATTACTATTATTATCGATATAACTGTTATTATTATCCTTATTACTATTATTATTATCCTTATTACTAGTATTATTAGCACTATAACTATTATGTTTATGCTTATTTCTATTATTATTAGCACTATAACTATTATTATTATCCTTATTACTATTGTTATTATCGCTATAACTATTGTTATTATCCTTATTCTATTATTATTAGCACTATAACTATTATTATTATCCTTATTACTATTATTATTATCGCTATGACTGTTATTGTTATCCTTATTCTATTATTACTATACGTATTACTCTTGTCTTTATCCTTATTACTAATATTATTATCAGTATAAATGTCATTATTATCCTTATTCTATTATTACTATCCCTATTCCTCTTGTCTTTATCCTTATAACTATTATTATTATCCTTATTACTATTATTATTATCGCTATAACTGTTATTATTATCCTTATTCTATTGTTACTATCCGTATTGCTCTTGTATTTATCCTCATAACTATTATTGTTATCCTTATTATTATTATTATTATCGGTATAACTAATATTTTTATCCTTATTATTAGTATTATTATCGATATAACTGTTATTATTATCCTTATTCTATTGTTAGTATCCGTATTACTCTTGCCTTTATCCTCATAACTATTATTACTATCCTTATTCTAATGTTACTATCCGTATTACTCTTGTCTTTATCCTTATAACTATTATTATTATCCTTATTATTATTATTATTATCGGTATAACTATTATTTTTATCCTTATTATTATTATTATTGCCATAACTGTTATTATTATCCTTATTCTATTGTTACTATCTGTATTACTCTTGCCTTTATCCTCATAACTATTATTACTATCCTTATTCGAATGTTACTATCCGTATTACTCTTGTCTTTATCCTTATAACTATTATTTTTATCCTTATTATTATTATTATTATTGCCATAACTATTATTATTATTCTTATTATTATTATTATTATTATCGCTATAACTGTTACTATTATCCTTATTCTACTGTTACTATCCGTATTACTCTTGCCTTTATCCTTATAACTTTTATTATTATCCTTATTACCATTATTATTATCTTTATTCTATTATTACTATCCCTACTCCTCTTGTCTTTATCATTATTACTAATATTATTATCGCTATAAATGTCATTATTACCCTTATTCTATTATTACCATCCCTATTCCTCTTGTCTTTATCCTTATAACTATTATTATTATCCTTATTACTATTATTATTATCGCTATAACTGTTATTGTTATCCTTATTAATATTACTAATATCGCTATAACTGTTATTATTATTTTTGTTATTATTATTATTACCGCTATAACTATTATTATTATCCTTATTCTATTGTTACTATCCGTATTACTCTTGCCTTATCCTCATAACTATTATTACTATCCTTATTCTAATGTTACTATCCGCATTACTCTTGTCTTTATCCTTATAACTATTATTTTTATCCTTATTATTTTATTTTTATTGCCATAACTATTATTATTATCCTTATTATTATTATTATTATCGCTATAACTGTTACTATTATCCTTATTCTACTGTTACTATCCGTATTACTCTTGCCTTTATCCTTATAACTTTTATTGTTATCCTTATTACCATTATTTTTATCTTTATTCTATTATTACTATCACTACTCCTCTTGTCTTTATCCTTATTACTAATATTATTATCAGTATAAATGTCATTATTATCCTTATTCTATTATTACTATCCCTATTCCTCTTGTCTTTATCCTTATAACTATTATTATTATCCTTATTACTATTATTATTATCGCTATAACTGTTATTACTATCCTTATTCTATTGTTACTATCCGTATTACTCTTGTCTTTATCCTCATAACTATTATTATTATCCTTATTATTATTATCGATATAACTGTTATTATTATCCTTATTCTATTGTTACTATCCCTATTCCTCTTGTCTTTATCCTTATAACTATTATTATTATCGCTATAACTGTTATTATTATCCTTATTAATATTATTTATATCGCTATAACTGTTATTATTATTTTTGTTACTATTATTATTATCGCTATAACTGTTATTATCATCCTTATTCTATTGTTACTATCCGTATTACTCTTGCCTTTATCCTCATAACTATTATTACTATTCTTATTACCATTATTATTATCTTTATTCTATTATTACTATCCCTATTCCTCTTGTCTTTATCCTTATAACTGTTATTATTATCCTTATTACTATTATTATTATCGTTCTAACTGTTATTATTATCCTTATTCTATTGTTACTATCCGTATTCCTCGTGTCTTTATCCTTATAACTATTATTATTATCCTTATTCCATTGTTACTATCCGTATTACTCTTGTCTTGATTCTTATAACTATTATTATTATCGCTATAATTGTTATTATTATTCTTATTACTATCATTATTATCGCTATATCTGTTATTATTATCCATATTCTGTTGTTACTATCCCTATTACTCTTGTCTTTATCCTTATAACTATTATTATTATCCTTATTACTATTATTATTATCGCTATAACTGTTATTATTATCCCTATTCCTCTTGTCTTTATCCTTATAACAATCATTATTATCCTTATTGCTATTATTATTATCGCTATAACTGTTATTATTATCATTATTACTCTTATTATTATTCTTATTACTATTATTATTATCCTTATTACAAATATTATTATCGCTGTAACTGTTATTATTATTATTATTTCTATTATTATTATTATTATTATTATTATTATTATTATTATTATTATTATTATTATTATTATTATTATTATTATTATTATTAATATTATCGTTATAACTATTATTATTATCCTTATTACTAGTATTATTAGCACTATAACTATTATGTTTATCCTTATTTCTATTATTATTAGCACTATAATTATTATTATTATCCTTATTACTATTCTTATTATCGCTATGACTGTTATTGTTATCCTTATTCTATTATTACTATCCGTATTACTCTTGTCTTTATCCTTATAACTTTTATTGTTATCCTTATTACCATTATTATTATCTTTATTCTATTATTACTATCCCTATTCCTCTTGTCTTTAACCTTATTCCTAATATTATTATCCGTATAAATGTCAGTATTATCCTTATTCTATTATTACTATCCCTATTCCTCTTGTCTTTATCCTTGTAACTATTATTATTATCGCTATAACTGTTATTATTATCCTTATTAATATTATTTATATCGCTATAACTGTTATTATTATTTTTGTTACTATTATTATTATCGCTATAACTGTTATTGTCATCCTTATTCTATTATTACTATCCCTATTCCTCTTGTCTTTATTCTTATAACTATTACAATTATCCTTATTATTACTATTATTATCGATATAACTGTTATTATTATCCTTATTCTATTGTTACTATCCGTATTACTCTTGCCTTTATCCTTATAACTTTTATTGTTATCCTTATTACCATTATTATTATCTTTATTCTATTATTACTATCCCTATTCCTCTTGTCTTTAACCTTATCACTAATATTATTATCAGTATAAATGTCAGTATTATCCTTATTCTATTATTACTATCCCTATTCCTCTTGTCTTTATCCTTATAACTATTATTATTATCGCTATAACTGTTATTATTATCCTTATTAATATTATTTATATCGCTATAACTGTTATTATTAATTTTGTTACTATTATTATTATCGCTATAACTGTTATTATCATCCTTATTCTATTGTTACTATCCGTATTACTCTTGTCTTTATCCTCATAACTATTATTATTATCCTTATTATTATTATTATTATTATTATTATCGGTATAACTAATATTTTTATCCTTATTATTAGTATTATTATCGCCATAACTGATATTATTATCCTTATTCTATTGTTACTATCCGTATTACTCTTGTCTTTATCCTTATAACTATTATTTTTATCCTTATTATTATTATTATTATTGCCATAACTATTATTATTATCCTTATTATTATTATTATTATCGCTATAACTGTTACTATTATCCTTATTCTACTGTTACTGTCCGTATTACTCTTGCCTTTATCCTTATAACTTTTATTATTATCCTTATTACCATTATTATTATCTTTATTCTATTATTACTATCCCTACTCCTCTTGTCTTTATCCTTATTACTAATATTATTATCGCTACAAATGTCATTATAATCCTTATTCTATTATTACTATCCCTATTCCTCTTGTCTTTATCCTTATAACTATTATTATTATCCTTATTACTGTTATTATTATCGCTATAACTGTTATTATTATCCTTATTAATATTATTTATATCGCTATAACTGTTATTATAATTTTTGTTATTATTATTATTATCGCTATAACTATTATTATTATCCTTATTCTATTGATACTATCCGTGTTACTCGTGTCTTTATCCTTATAACTATTATTATTATCCTTATTACTATTATTATTATCGCTATAACTATTATTATTATCATTATTATTATGATTATTATCCTCATTCTATTATTATTATCCCTATTCCGCTTGCCTTTATCCTTATAACTATCATTATTATTCTTATTACTGTTATTATTATCGCTATAACTGTTATTCTTATTCTTATTACCATTATTATTATCCCTATTCCTCTTGTCTTTATCCTAATAACTTTTATTATTATCCTTATTATTATTATTATTATCGCTATAACTGTTATTATTATCCTTATTCTATTGTTACTATCCGTATTCCTCTTGTCTTTATCCTTATAACTATTATTATTATCGCTATAACTATAAGTATTATCATTCTTATTGTGATTATTATCCTCATTCTATTATTATTATCCCTATTCCTCTTGCCTTTATCCTTATAACTATTATTATTATCCTTATTACTAGTATTATTAGCACTATAACTATTATGTTTATCCTTATTTCTATTATTATTAGCACTATAACTATTATTATTATCCTTATTACTATTGTTATTATCGCTAAAACTATTGTTATTATCCTTATTCTATTATTATTATCCTTATTCTATTATTATTAGCACTATAACTATTATTATTATCCTTATTAAGATTATTATTATCGCTATGACTGTTATTATTATCCTTATTACTATTATTATTATTGCCATAACTGTAATTATTATCCTTATTCTATTGTTACTATCCGTATTACTCTTGTCTTTATCCTTATAACTGTTATTATTATCCATATTATTACTATTATTATCGATATAACTATTATTACTATCCTTATTCTGATGTTACTATCCGTATTACTCTTGTCTTTATCCTTATAACTATTATTATTATCCTTATTACTATTATTATTATCGCTATAACTGTTATTATTATCCCTATTCCTCTTGTCTTTATCCTTATAACAATCATTATTATCCTTATTGCTATTATTATTATCGCTATAACTGTTATTATTATCATTATTACTCTTATTACTATTATTATTATCCTTATTACAAATATTATTATCGCTGTAACTGTTATTATTATTATTATTTCTATTATTATTATCCCTATTCCTCTTGTCTTTATCTTTATAACTATCATTATTATCCTTATTACTATTATTATTATCGCTATAACTATTATTATTATCATTATTACTCTTATTATTATTATTATTACTATTATTATTATCCTTATTACTATTATTATTATCGCTATAACTGTTATTCTTATTCTTATTACTATTATTATTATTCCCATTCCTTTTGTCTTTATCTTTATAACTATTATTATTATCCTTATTATTATTATTATTATCCTTATTATTATTATTATTATCGGTATAACTATTATTTTTATCCGTAATTATTATTATTATTATTATTGCCATAACTGTTATTATTATCGTTATTCTATTGTTACTATCCGTATTACTCTTGCCTTTATCCTCATAACTATTATTACTATTCTTATTACCATTATTATTATCTTTATTCTATTATTACTATCCCTATTCCTCTTGTCTTTATCCTTATAACTGTTATTATTATCCTTATTACTATTATTATTATCGTTCTAACTGTTATTATTATCCTTATTCTATTGTTACTATCCGTATTCCTCGTGTCTTTATCCTTATAACTATTATTATTATCCTTATTCCATTGTTACTATCCGTATTACTCTTGTCTTGATTCTTATAACTATTATTATTATCGCTATAATTGTTATTATTATTCTTATTACTATCATTATTATCGCTATATCTGTTATTATTATCCATATTCTGTTGTTACTATCCCTATTACTCTTGTCTTTATCCTTATAACTATTATTATTATCCTTATTACTATTATTATTATCGCTATAACTGTTATTATTATCCCTATTCCTCTTGTCTTTATCCTTATAACAATCATTATTATCCTTATTGCTATTATTATTATCGCTATAACTGTTATTATTATCATTATTACTCTTATTATTATTCTTATTACTATTATTATTATCCTTATTACAAATATTATTATCGCTGTAACTGTTATTATTATTATTATTTCTATTATTATTATCCCTATTCCTCTTGTCTTTATCTTTATAACTATTATTATTATTATTATTATTATTATTATTATTATTATTATTATTAATGTTATCGTTATAACTATTATTATTATCCTTATTACTAGTATTATTAGCACTATAACTATTATGTTTATCCTTATTTCTATTATTATTAGCACTATAATTATTATTATTATCCTTATTACTATTGTTATTATCGCTATGACTGTTATTGTTATCCTTATTCTATTATTACTATCCGTATTACTCTTGTCTTTATCCTTATAACTTTTATTGTTATCCTTATTACCATTATTATTATCTTTATTCTATTATTACTATCCCTATTCCTCTTGTCTTTAACCTTATTACTAATATTATTATCAGTATAAATGTCAGTATTATCCTTATTCTATTATTACTATCCCTATTCCTCTTGTCTTTATCCTTATAACTATTATTATTATCGCTATAACTGTTATTATTATCCTTATTAATATTATTTATATCGCTATAACTGTTATTATTATTTTTGTTACTATTATTATTATCGCTATAACTGTTATTATCATCCTTATTCTATTATTACTATCCCTATTCCTCTTGTCTTTATCCTTATAACTATTACAATTATCCTTATTATTACTATTATTATCGATATAACTGTTATTATTATCCTTATTCTATTGTTACTATCCGTATTACTCTTGCCTTTATCCTTATAACTTTTATTGTTATCCTTATTACCATTATTATTATCTTTATTCTATTATTACTATCCCTATTCCTCTTGTCTTTAACCTTATTACTAATATTATTATCAGTATAAATGTCAGTATTATCCTTATTCTATTATTACTATCCCTATTCCTCTTGTCTTTATCCTTATAACTATTATTATTATCGCTATAACTGTTATTATTATCCTTATTAATATTATTTATATCGCTATAACTGTTATTATTATTTTTGTTACTATTATTATTATCGCTATAACTGTTATTATCATCCTTATTCTATTGTTACTATCCGTATTACTCTTGCCTTTATCCTCATAACTATTATTACTATTCTTATTACCATTATTATTATCTTTATTCTATTATTACTATCCCTATTCCTCTTGTCTTTATCCTTATAACTGTTATTATTATCCTTATTACTATTATTATTATCGTTCTAACTGTTATTATTATCCTTATTCCATTGTTACTATCCGTATTACTCTTGTCTTGATTCTTATAACTATTATTATTATCGCTATAATTGTTATTATTATTCTTATTACTATCATTATTATCGCTATATCTGTTATTATTATCCATATTCTGTTGTTACTATCCCTATTACTCTTGTCTTTATCCTTATAACTATTATTATTATCCTTATTACTATTATTATTATCGCTATAACTGTTATTATTATCCCTATTCCTCTTGTCTTTATCCTTATAACAATCATTATTATCCTTATTGCTATTATTATTATCGCTATAACTGTTATTATTATCATTATTACTCTTATTATTATTCTTATTACTATTATTATTATCCTTATTACAAATATTATTATCGCTGTAACTGTTATTATTATTATTATTTCTATTATTATTATCCCTATTCCTCTTGTCTTTATCTTTATAACTATTATTATTATTATTATTATTATTATTATTATTATTATTATTAATGTTATCGTTATAACTATTATTATTATCCTTATTACTAGTATTATTAGCACTATAACTATTATGTTTATCCTTATTTCTATTATTATTAGCACTATAATTATTATTATTATCCTTATTACTATTGTTATTATCGCTATGACTGTTATTGTTATCCTTATTCTATTATTACTATCCGTATTACTCTTGTCTTTATCCTTATAACTTTTATTGTTATCCTTATTACCATTATTATTATCTTTATTCTATTATTACTATCCCTATTCCTCTTGTCTTTAACCTTATTACTAATATTATTATCAGTATAAATGTCAGTATTATCCTTATTCTATTATTACTATCCCTATTCCTCTTGTCTTTATCCTTATAACTATTATTATTATCGCTATAACTGTTATTATTATCCTTATTAATATTATTTATATCGCTATAACTGTTATTATTATTTTTGTTACTATTATTATTATCGCTATAACTGTTATTATCATCCTTATTCTATTATTACTATCCCTATTCCTCTTGTCTTTATCCTTATAACTATTACAATTATCCTTATTATTACTATTATTATCGATATAACTGTTATTATTATCCTTATTCTATTGTTACTATCCGTATTACTCTTGCCTTTATCCTTATAACTTTTATTGTTATCCTTATTACCATTATTATTATCTTTATTCTATTATTACTATCCCTATTCCTCTTGTCTTTAACCTTATTACTAATATTATTATCAGTATAAATGTCAGTATTATCCTTATTCTATTATTACTATCCCTATTCCTCTTGTCTTTATCCTTATAACTATTATTATTATCGCTATAACTGTTATTATTATCCTTATTAATATTATTTATATCGCTATAACTGTTATTATTATTTTTGTTACTATTATTATTATCGCTATAACTGTTATTATCATCCTTATTCTATTGTTACTATCCGTATTACTCTTGCCTTTATCCTCATAACTATTATTACTATTCTTATTACCATTATTATTATCTTTATTCTATTATTACTATCCGTATTCCTCTTGTCTTTATCCTTATAACTGTTATTATTATCCTTATTACTATTATTATTATCGTTCTAACTGTTATTATTATCCTTATTCCATTGTTACTATCCGTATTACTCTTGTCTTGATTCTTATAACTATTATTATTATCGCTATAATTGTTATTATTATTCTTATTACTATCATTATTATCGCTATATCTGTTATTATTATCCATATTCTGTTGTTACTATCCCTATTACTCTTGTCTTTATCCTTATAACTATTATTATTATCCTTATTACTATTATTATTATCGCTATAACTGTTATTATTATCCCTATTCCTCTTGTCTTTATCCTTATAACAATCATTATTATCCTTATTGCTATTATTATTATCGCTATAACTGTTATTATTATCATTATTACTCTTATTATTATTCTTATTACTATTATTATTATCCTTATTACAAATATTATTATCGCTGTAACTGTTATTATTATTATTATTTCTATTATTATTATCCCTATTCCTCTTGTCTTTATCTTTATAACTATTATTATTATTATTATTATTATTATTATTATTATTATTATTAATGTTATCGTTATAACTATTATTATTATCCTTATTACTAGTATTATTAGCACTATAACTATTATGTTTATCCTTATTTCTATTATTATTAGCACTATAATTATTATTATTATCCTTATTACTATTGTTATTATCGCTATGACTGTTATTGTTATCCTTATTCTATTATTACTATCCGTATTACTCTTGTCTTTATCCTTATAACTTTTATTGTTATCCTTATTACCATTATTATTATCTTTATTCTATTATTACTATCCCTATTCCTCTTGTCTTTAACCTTATTACTAATATTATTATCAGTATAAATGTCAGTATTATCCTTATTCAATTATTACTATCCCTATTCCTCTTGTCTTTATCCTTATAACTATTATTATTATCGCTATAACTGTTATTATTATCCTTATTAATATTATTTATATCGCTATAACTGTTATTATTATTTTTGTTACTATTATTATTATCGCTATAACTGTTATTATCATCCTTATTCTATTATTACTATCCCTATTCCTCTTGTCTTTATCCTTATAACTATTACAATTATCCTTATTATTACTATTATTATCGATATAACTGTTATTATTATCCTTATTCTATTGTTACTATCCGTATTACTCTTGCCTTTATCCTTATAACTTTTATTGTTATCCTTATTACCATTATTATTATCTTTATTCTATTATTACTATCCCTATTCCTCTTGTCTTTAACCTTATTACTAATATTATTATCAGTATAAATGTCAGTATTATCCTTATTCTATTATTACTATCCCTATTCCTCTTGTCTTTATCCTTATAACTATTATTATTATCGCTATAACTGTTATTATTATCCTTATTAATATTATTTATATCGCTATAACTGTTATTATTATTTTTGTTACTATTATTATTATCGCTATAACTGTTATTATCATCCTTATTCTATTGTTACTATCCGTATTACTCTTGCCTTTATCCTCATAACTATTATTACTATTCTTATTACCATTATTATTATCTTTATTCTATTATTACTATCCGTATTCCTCTTGTCTTTATCCTTATAACTGTTATTATTATCCTTATTACTATTATTATTATCGTTCTAACTGTTATTATTATCCTTATTCCATTGTTACTATCCGTATTACTCTTGTCTTGATTCTTATAACTATTATTATTATCGCTATAATTGTTATTATTATTCTTATTACTATCATTATTATCGCTATATCTGTTATTATTATCCATATTCTGTTGTTACTATCCCTATTACTCTTGTCTTTATCCTTATAACTATTATTATTATCCTTATTACTATTATTATTATCGCTATAACTGTTATTATTATCCCTATTCCTCTTGTCTTTATCCTTATAACAATCATTATTATCCTTATTGCTATTATTATTATCGCTATAACTGTTATTATTATCATTATTACTCTTATTATTATTCTTATTACTATTATTATTATCCTTATTACAAATATTATTATCGCTGTAACTGTTATTATTATTATTATTTCTATTATTATTATCCCTATTCCTCTTGTCTTTATCTTTATAACTATTATTATTATTATTATTATTATTATTATTATTATTATTATTAATGTTATCGTTATAACTATTATTATTATCCTTATTACTAGTATTATTAGCACTATAACTATTATGTTTATCCTTATTTCTATTATTATTAGCACTATAATTATTATTATTATCCTTATTACTATTGTTATTATCGCTATGACTGTTATTGTTATCCTTATTCTATTATTACTATCCCTATTCCTCTTGTCTTTATCCTTATAACTATTATTATTATCGCTATAACTGTTATTATTATCCTTATTAATATTATTTATATCGCTATAACTGTTATTATTATTTTTGTTACTATTATTATTATCGCTATAACTGTTATTATCATCCTTATTCTATTATTACTATCCCTATTCCTCTTGTCTTTATCCTTATAACTATTACAATTATCCTTATTATTACTATTATTATCGATATAACTGTTATTATTATCCTTATTCTATTGTTACTATCCGTATTACTCTTGCCTTTATCCTTATAACTTTTATTGTTATCCTTATTACCATTATTATTATCTTTATTCTATTATTACTATCCCTATTCCTCTTGTCTTTAACCTTATTACTAATATTATTATCAGTATAAATGTCAGTATTATCCTTATTCTATTATTACTATCCCTATTCCTCTTGTCTTTATCCTTATAACTATTATTATTATCGCTATAACTGTTATTATTATCCTTATTAATATTATTTATATCGCTATAACTGTTATTATTATTTTTGTTACTATTATTATTATCGCTATAACTGTTATTATCATCCTTATTCTATTGTTACTATCCGTATTACTCTTGCCTTTATCCTCATAACTATTATTACTATTCTTATTACCATTATTATTATCTTTATTCTATTATTACTATCCCTATTCCTCTTGTCTTTATCCTTATAACTGTTATTATTATCCTTATTACTATTATTATTATCGTTCTAACTGTTATTATTATCCTTATTCCATTGTTACTATCCGTATTACTCTTGTCTTGATTCTTATAACTATTATTATTATCGCTATAATTGTTATTATTATTCTTATTACTATCATTATTATCGCTATATCTGTTATTATTATCCATATTCTGTTGTTACTATCCCTATTACTCTTGTCTTTATCCTTATAACTATTATTATTATCCTTATCACTATTATTATTATCGCTATAACTGTTATTATTATCCCTATTCCTCTTGTCTTTATCCTTATAACAATCATTATTATCCTTATTGCTATTATTATTATCGCTATAACTGTTATTATTATCATTATTACTCTTATTATTATTCTTATTACTATTATTATTATCCTTATTACAAATATTATTATCGCTGTAACTGTTATTATTATTATTATTTCTATTATTATTATCCCTATTCCTCTTGTCTTTATCTTTATAACTATTATTATTATTATTATTATTATTATTATTATTATTATTATTATTATTATTAATGTTATCGTTATAACTATTATTATTATCCTTATTACTAGTATTATTAGCACTATAACTATTATGTTTATCCTTATTTCTATTATTATTAGCACTATAATTATTATTATTATCCTTATTACTATTGTTATTATCGCTATGACTGTTATTGTTATCCTTATTCTATTATTACTATCCGTATTACTCTTGTCTTTATCCTTATAACTTTTATTGTTATCCTTATTACCATTATTATTATCTTTATTCTATTATTACTATCCCTATTCCTCTTGTCTTTAACCTTATTACTAATATTATTATCAGTATAAATGTCAGTATTATCCTTATTCTATTATTACTATCCCTATTCCTCTTGTCTTTATCCTTATAACTATTATTATTATCGCTATAACTGTTATTATTATCCTTATTAATATTATTTATATCGCTATAACTGTTATTATTATTTTTGTTACTATTATTATTATCGCTATAACTGTTATTATCATCCTTATTCTATTATTACTATCCCTATTCCTCTTGTCTTTATCCTTATAACTATTACAATTATCCTTATTATTACTATTATTATCGATATAACTGTTATTATTATCCTTATTCTATTGTTACTATCCGTATTACTCTTGCCTTTATCCTTATAACTTTTATTGTTATCCTTATTACCATTATTATTATCTTTATTCTATTATTACTATCCCTATTCCTCTTGTCTTTAACCTTATTACTAATATTATTATCAGTATAAATGTCAGTATTATCCTTATTCTATTATTACTATCCCTATTCCTCTTGTCTTTATCCTTATAACTATTATTATTATCGCTATAACTGTTATTATTATCCTTATTAATATTATTTATATCGCTATAACTGTTATTATTATTTTTGTTACTATTATTATTATCGCTATAACTGTTATTATCATCCTTATTCTATTGTTACTATCCGTATTACTCTTGCCTTTATCCTCATAACTATTATTACTATTCTTATTACCATTATTATTATCTTTATTCTATTATTACTATCCCTATTCCTCTTGTCTTTATCCTTATAACTGTTATTATTATCCTTATTACTATTATTATTATCGTTCTAACTGTTATTATTATCCTTATTCCATTGTTACTATCCGTATTACTCTTGTCTTGATTCTTATAACTATTATTATTATCGCTATAATTGTTATTATTATTCTTATTACTATCATTATTATCGCTATATCTGTTATTATTATCCATATTCTGTTGTTACTATCCCTATTACTCTTGTCTTTATCCTTATAACTATTATTATTATCCTTATTACTATTATTATTATCGCTATAACTGTTATTATTATCCCTATTCCTCTTGTCTTTATCCTTATAACAATCATTATTATCCTTATTGCTATTATTATTATCGCTATAACTGTTATTATTATCATTATTACTCTTATTATTATTCTTATTACTATTATTATTATCCTTATTACAAATATTATTATCGCTGTAACTGTTATTATTATTATTATTTCTATTATTATTATCCCTATTCCTCTTGTCTTTATCTTTATAACTATTATTATTATTATTATTATTATTATTATTATTATTATTATTAATGTTATCGTTATAACTATTATTATTATCCTTATTACTAGTATTATTAGCACTATAACTATTATGTTTATCCTTATTTCTATTATTATTAGCACTATAATTATTATTATTATCCTTATTACTATTGTTATTATCGCTATGACTGTTATTGTTATCCTTATTCTATTATTACTATCCGTATTACTCTTGTCTTTATCCTTATAACTTTTATTGTTATCCTTATTACCATTATTATTATCTTTATTCTATTATTACTATCCCTATTCCTCTTGTCTTTAACCTTATTACTAATATTATTATCAGTATAAATGTCAGTATTATCCTTATTCTATTATTACTATCCCTATTCCTCTTGTCTTTATCCTTATAACTATTATTATTATCGCTATAACTGTTATTATTATCCTTATTAATATTATTTATATCGCTATAACTGTTATTATTATTTTTGTTACTATTATTATTATCGCTATAACTGTTATTATCATCCTTATTCTATTATTACTATCCCTATTCCTCTTGTCTTTATCCTTATAACTATTACAATTATCCTTATTATTACTATTATTATCGATATAACTGTTATTATTATCCTTATTCTATTGTTACTATCCGTATTACTCTTGCCTTTATCCTTATAACTTTTATTGTTATCCTTATTACCATTATTATTATCTTTATTCTATTATTACTATCCCTATTCCTCTTGTCTTTAACCTTATTACTAATATTATTATCAGTATAAATGTCAGTATTATCCTTATTCTATTATTACTATCCCTATTCCTCTTGTCTTTATCCTTATAACTATTATTATTATCGCTATAACTGTTATTATTATCCTTATTAATATTATTTATATCGCTATAACTGTTATTATTATTTTTGTTACTATTATTATTATCGCTATAACTGTTATTATCATCCTTATTCTATTGTTACTATCCGTATTACTCTTGCCTTTATCCTCATAACTATTATTACTATTCTTATTACCATTATTATTATCTTTATTCTATTATTACTATCCGTATTCCTCTTGTCTTTATCCTTATAACTGTTATTATTATCCTTATTACTATTATTATTATCGTTCTAACTGTTATTATTATCCTTATTCCATTGTTACTATCCGTATTACTCTTGTCTTGATTCTTATAACTATTATTATTATCGCTATAATTGTTATTATTATTCTTATTACTATCATTATTATCGCTATATCTGTTATTATTATCCATATTCTGTTGTTACTATCCCTATTACTCTTGTCTTTATCCTTATAACTATTATTATTATCCTTATTACTATTATTATTATCGCTATAACTGTTATTATTATCCCTATTCCTCTTGTCTTTATCCTTATAACAATCATTATTATCCTTATTGCTATTATTATTATCGCTATAACTGTTATTATTATCATTATTACTCTTATTATTATTCTTATTACTATTATTATTATCCTTATTACAAATATTATTATCGCTGTAACTGTTATTATTATTATTATTTCTATTATTATTATCCCTATTCCTCTTGTCTTTATCTTTATAACTATTATTATTATTATTATTATTATTATTATTATTATTATTATTAATGTTATCGTTATAACTATTATTATTATCCTTATTACTAGTATTATTAGCACTATAACTATTATGTTTATCCTTATTTCTATTATTATTAGCACTATAATTATTATTATTATCCTTATTACTATTGTTATTATCGCTATGACTGTTATTGTTATCCTTATTCTATTATTACTATCCCTATTCCTCTTGTCTTTATCCTTATAACTATTATTATTATCGCTATAACTGTTATTATTATCCTTATTAATATTATTTATATCGCTATAACTGTTATTATTATTTTTGTTTCTATTATTATTATCGCTATAACTGTTATTATCATCCTTATTCTATTATTACTATCCCTATTCCTCTTGTCTTTATCCTTATAACTATTACAATTATCCTTATTATTACTATTATTATCGATATAACTGTTATTATTATCCTTATTCTATTGTTACTATCCGTATTACTCTTGCCTTTATCCTTATAACTTTTATTGTTATCCTTATTACCATTATTATTATCTTTATTCTATTATTACTATCCCTATTCCTCTTGTCTTTAACCTTATTACTAATATTATTATCAGTATAAATGTCAGTATTATCCTTATTCTATTATTACTATCCCTATTCCTCTTGTCTTTATCCTTATAACTATTATTATTATCGCTATAATTGTTATTATTATCCTTATTAATATTATTTATATCGCTATAACTGTTATTATTATTTTTGTTACTATTATTATTATCGCTATAACTGTTATTATCATCCTTATTCTATTGTTACTATCCGTATTACTCTTGCCTTTATCCTCATAACTATTATTACTATTCTTATTACCATTATTATTATCTTTATTCTATTATTACTATCCCTATTCCTCTTGTCTTTATCCTTATAACTGTTATTATTATCCTTATTACTATTATTATTATCATTCTAACTGTTATTATTATCCTTATTCTATTGTTACTATCCGTATTCCTCGTGTCTTTATCCTTATAACTATTATTATTATCCTTATTCCATTGTTACTATCCGTATTACTCTTGTCTTGATTCTTATAACTATTATTATTATCGCTATAATTGTTATTATTATTCTTATTAGTATCATTATTATCGCTATATCTGTTATTATTATCCATATTCTGTTGTTACTATCCCTATTACTCTTGTCTTTATCCTTATAACTATTATTATTATCCTTATTACTATTATTATTATCGCTATAACTGTTATTATTATCCCTATTCCTCTTGTCTTTATCCTTATAACAATCATTATTATCCTTATTGCTATTATTATTATCGCTATAACTGTTATTATTATCATTATTACTCTTATTATTATTCTTATTACTATTATTATTATCCTTATTACAAATATTATTATCGCTGTAACTGTTATTATTATTATTATTTCTATTATTATTATCCCTATTCCTCTTGTCTTTATCTTTATAACTATTATTATTATTATTATTATTATTATTATTATTATTATTATTAATGTTATCGTTATAACTATTATTATTATCCTTATTACTAGTATTATTAGCACTATAACTATTATGTTTATCCTTATTTCTATTATTATTAGCACTATAATTATTATTATTATCCTTATTACTATTGTTATTATCGCTATGACTGTTATTGTTATCCTTATTCTATTATTACTATCCCTATTCCTCTTGTCTTTATCCTTATAACTATTATTATTATCGCTATAACTGTTATTATTATCCTTATTAATATTATTTATATCGCTATAACTGTTATTATTATTTTTGTTACTATTATTATTATCGCTATAACTGTTATTATCATCCTTATTCTATTATTACTATCCCTATTCCTCTTGTCTTTATCCTTATAACTATTACAATTATCCTTATTATTACTATTATTATCGATATAACTGTTATTATTATCCTTATTCTATTGTTACTATCCGTATTACTCTTGCCTTTATCCTTATAACTTTTATTGTTATCCTTATTACCATTATTATTATCTTTATTCTATTATTACTATCCCTATTCCTCTTGTCTTTAACCTTATTACTAATATTATTATCAGTATAAATGTCAGTATTATCCTTATTCTATTATTACTATCCCTATTCCTCTTGTCTTTATCCTTATAACTATTATTATTATCGCTATAATTGTTATTATTATCCTTATTAATATTATTTATATCGCTATAACTGTTATTATCATCCTTATTCTATTGTTACTATCCGTATTACTCTTGCCTTTATCCTCATAACTATTATTACTATTCTTATTACCATTATTATTATCTTTATTCTATTATTACTATCCCTATTCCTCTTGTCTTTATCCTTATAACTGTTATTATTATCCTTATTACTATTATTATTATCGTTCTAACTGTTATTATTATCCTTATTCTATTGTTACTATCCGTATTCCTCGTGTCTTTATCCTTATAACTATTATTATTATCCTTATTCCATTGTTACTATCCGTATTACTCTTGTCTTGATTCTTATAACTATTATTATTATCGCTATAATTGTTATTATTATTCTTATTACTATCATTATTATCGCTATATCTGTTATTATTATCCATATTCTGTTGTTACTATCCCTATTACTCTTGTCTTTATCCTTATAACTATTATTATTATCCTTATTACTATTATTATTATCGCTATAACTGTTATTATTATCCCTATTCCTCTTGTCTTTATCCTTATAACAATCATTATTATCCTTATTGCTATTATTATTATCGCTATAACTGTTATTATTATCATTATTACTCTTATTATTATTCTTATTACTATTATTATTATCCTTATTACAAATATTATTATCGCTGTAACTGTTATTATTATTATTATTTCTATTATTATTATCCCTATTCCTCTTGTCTTTATCTTTATAACTATTATTATTATTATTATTATTATTATTATTATTATTATTATTATTAATGTTATCGTTATAACTATTATTATTATCCTTATTACTAGTATTATTAGCACTATAACTATTATGTTTATCCTTATTTCTATTATTATTAGCACTATAATTATTATTATTATCCTTATTACTATTGTTATTATCGCTATGACTGTTATTGTTATCCTTATTCTATTATTACTATCCCTATTCCTCTTGTCTTTATCCTTATAACTATTATTATTATCGCTATAACTGTTATTATTATCCTTGTTAATATTATTTATATCGCTATAACTGTTATTATTATTTTTGTTACTATTATTATTATCGCTATAACTGTTATTATCATCCTTATTCTATTATTACTATCCCTATTCCTCTTGTCTTTATCCTTATAACTATTACAATTATCCTTATTATTACTATTATTATCGATATAACTGTTATTATTATCCTTATTCTATTGTTACTATCCGTATTACTCTTGCCTTTATCCTTATAACTTTTATTGTTATCCTTATTACCATTATTATTATCTTTATTCTATTATTACTATCCCTATTCCTCTTGTCTTTAACCTTATTACTAATATTATTATCAGTATAAATGTCAGTATTATCCTTATTCTATTATTACTATCCCTATTCCTCTTGTCTTTATCCTTATAACTATTATTATTATCGCTATAATTGTTATTATTATCCTTATTAATATTATTTATATCGCTATAACTGTTATTATTATTTTTGTTACTATTATTATTATCGCTATAACTGTTATTATCATCCTTATTCTATTGTTACTATCCGTATTACTCTTGCCTTTATCCTCATAACTATTATTACTATTCTTATTACCATTATTATTATCTTTATTCTATTATTACTATCCCTATTCCTCTTGTCTTTATCCTTATAACTGTTATTATTATCCTTATTACTATTATTATTATCGTTCTAACTGTTATTATTATCCTTATTCTATTGTTACTATCCGTATTCCTCGTGTCTTTATCCTTATAACTATTATTATTATCCTTATTCCATTGTTACTATCCGTATTACTCTTGTCTTGATTCTTATAACTATTATTATTATCGCTATAATTGTTATTATTATTCTTATTACTATCATTATTATCGCTATATCTGTTATTATTATCCATATTCTGTTGTTACTATCCCTATTACTCTTGTCTTTATCCTTATAACTATTATTATTATCCTTATTACTATTATTATTATCGCTATAACTGTTATTATTATCCCTATTCCTCTTGTCTTTATCCTTATAACAATCATTATTATCCTTATTGCTATTATTATTATCGCTATAACTGTTATTATTATCATTATTACTCTTATTATTATTCTTATTACTATTATTATTATCCTTATTACAAATATTATTATCGCTGTAACTGTTATTATTATTATTATTTCTATTATTATTATCCCTATTCCTCTTGTCTTTATCTTTATAACTATTATTATTATTATTATTATTATTATTATTATTATTATTATTATTATTAATGTTATCGTTATAACTATTATTATTATCCTTATTACTAGTATTATTAGCACTATAACTATTATGTTTATCCTTATTTCTATTATTATTAGCACTATAATTATTATTATTATCCTTATTACTATTGTTATTATCGCTATGACTGTTATTGTTATCCTTATTCTATTATTACTATCCGTATTACTCTTGTCTTTATCCTTATAACTTTTATTGTTATCCTTATTACCATTATTATTATCTTTATTCTATTATTACTATCCCTATTCCTCTTGTCTTTAACCTTATTACTAATATTATTATCAGTATAAATGTCAGTATTATCCTTATTCTATTATTACTATCCCTATTTATCTTGTCTTTATCCTTATAACTATTATTATTATCGCTATAACTGTTATTATCATCCTTATTCTATTATTACTATCCCTATTCCTCTTGTCTTTATCCTTATAACTATTACAATTATCCTTATTATTACTATTATTATCGATATAACTGTTATTATTATCCTTATTCTATTGTTACTATCCGTATTACTCTTGCCTTTATCCTTATAACTTTTATTGTTATCCTTATTACCATTATTATTATCTTTATTCTATTATTACTATCCCTATTCCTCTTGTCTTTAACCTTATTACTAATATTATTATCAGTATAAATGACATTATTATCCTTATTCTATTATTACTATCCCTATTCCTCTTGTCTTTATCCTTATAACTATTATTATTATCCTTATTACTATTATTATTATCGCTATAACTGTTATTATTATCCTTATTCTATTATTATTATCCCTATTCCTCTTGTCTTTAGCCTCATAACTATTACTATTATCCTTATTATTATTATTATTATCGCTATAACTGTTATTATTATCCTTATTCTATTGTTACTATCCGTATTCCTCTTGTCTTTATCCTTATAACTATTATTATTATCCTTATTCCATTGTTACTATCCGTATTACTCTTGTCTTGATTCTTATAACTATTATTATTATCGCTATAACTGCTATTATTATTCTTATTACTATTATTATTATCGCTATATCTGTTATTATTATCCATATTCTGTTGTTACTATCCAAATTACTCTTGTCTTTATCCTTATAACTATTATTATTATCCTTATTACTATTATTATTATCGCTATAACTGTTTTTATTATTCTTATTACTATTATTATTATCTCTATTCCGCTTGTCTTTATCCTTATAACTATTGCTATTATCCTTTTTATTACTATTATTATCGATATAACTGTTATTATTATCCTTATTCTATTGTTACTATCCGTATTACTCTTGCCTTTATCCTCATAACTATTATTACTATCCTTATTCTAATGTTACTATCCGTATTACTCTTGTCTTTATCGTTATAACTATTATTATTATCCTTATTATTATTATTATTATCGGTATAACTATTATTTTTATCCTTATTATTATTATTACTATTACTGCCATAATTGTTATTATTATCCTTATTCTATTGTTACTATCCGTATTACTCTTGCCTTATCCACATAACTATTATTACTATCCTTATTCTAATGTTACTATCCGTATTACTCTTGCCTTTATCCTTATATCTTTTATTATTATCCTTATTACCATTATTATTATCTTTATTCTATTATTACTATCCCTACTCCTCTTGTCTTTATCCTTATTACTAATATTATTATCGCTATAAATGTCATTATTATCCTTATTCTATTATTACTATCCCTATTCCTCTTGTCTTTATCCTTATAACTATTATTATTATCCTTATTACTATTATTATTATCGCTATAACTGTTATTGTTATCCTTATTAATATTATTTATATCGCTATAACTGTTATTATTATTTTTGTTATTATTATTATTATCGCTATAACTGTTATTATTATCCTTATTACTATTATTATTATCGCTATAACTATTATTATTATCATTCTTATTGTGATTATTATCCTCATTCTATTATTATTATCCCTATTCCTCTCGCCTTTATCCTTATAACTATCATTATTATCCTTATTACCATTATTATTATCGCTATAACTGTTATTATTATCATTATTACTCTTATTATTATTATTATTACTATTATTATTATCCATATTACTATTATTATTATCGCTATAACTATTATTATTATCATTCTTATTGTGATTATTATCCTCATTCTATTATTATTATCCCTATTCCTCTTGGCTTTATCCTAATAACTTTTATTATTATCCTTATTATTATTATTATTATCGCTATAACTGTTATTATTATCCTTATTCTAATGTTACTATCCGTATTACTCTTGCCTTTATCCTTATATCTTTTATTATTATCCTTATTACCATTATTATTATCTTTATTCTATTATTACTATCCCTACTCCTCTTGTCTTTATCCTTATTAGTAATATTATTATCGCTATAACTATTATTATTATCCTTATTCTATTGTTACTATCCGTATTACTCTTGCCTTTATCCTTATAACTTTTACTGTTATCCTTATTACCATTATTATTATCTTTATTCTATTATTACTGTCCCTATTCCTCTTGTCTTTATCCTTATTACTAATATTATTATCAGTATAAATGTCCTTATTATCCTTATTCTATTATTACTATCCCTATTCCTCTTGTCTTTATCCTTATAACTATTATTATTATCCTTATTATTATTATTATTATCGCTATAACTGTTACTATTATCCTTATTCTACTGTTACTATCCGTATTACTCTTGCCTTTATCCTTATAACTTTTATTATTATCCTTATTACCATTATTATTATCTTTATTCTATTATTACTATCCCTACTCCTCTTGTCTTTATCCTTATTAGTAATATTATTATCGCTATAACTATTATTATTATCCTTATTCTATTGTTACTATCCGTATTACTCGTGTCTTTATCCTTATAACTATTATTATTATCCTTATTACTATTATTATTATCGCTATAACTATTATTATTATCATTCTTATTGTGATTATTATCCTCATTCTATTATTATTATCCCTATTCCTCTTGCCTTTATCCTTATAACTATTATTATTATCCTTATTATTATTTTTATTATCGGTATAACTATTATTTTTATCATTATTATTATTATTATTATTGCCATAACTGTTATTATTATCCTTATTCTATTGTTACTATCCGTATTACTCTTGTCTTTATCCTTATAACTATTATTATTATCCTTATTATTATTATTATTATCGGTATAACTATTATTTTTATACTTATTATTATTATTATTATTGCCATAACTGTTATTATTATCCTTATTCTATTGTTACTATCCGTATTACTCTTGCCTTTATCCTCATAACTATTATTACTATCCTTATTCTAATGTTACTATCCGTATTACTCTTGTCTTTATCCTTATACCTATTATTTTTATCCTTATTATTATTATTATTATTGCCATAACTATTATTATTATCCTTATTATTATTATTATTATCGCTATAACTGTTACTATTATCCTTATTCTACTGTTACTATCCGTATTACTCTTGCCTTTATCCTTATAACTTTTATTATTATCCTTATTACCATTATTATTATCTTTATTCTATTATTACTATCCCTACTCCTCTTGTCTTTATCCTTATTAGTAATATTATTATCGCTATAACTATTATTATTATCCTTATTCTATTGTTACTATCCGTATTACTCGTGTCTTTATCCTTATAACTATTATTATTATCCTTATTACTAATATTATTATCGCTATAACTATTATTATTATCATTCTTATTGTGATTATTATCCTCATTCTATTATTATTATCCCTATTCCTCTTGCCTTTATCCTTATAACTATCATTATTATCCTTATTACTATTATTATTATCGCTATAACTGTTATTATTATCATTATTACTCTTATTATTATTATTATTACTATTATTATTATCCTTATTACTATTATTATTATCGCTATAACTGTTATTATTATTCTTATTACTATTATTATTATCTCTATTCCGCTTGTCTTTATCCTTATAACTATTACTATTATCCTTATTATTACTATTATTATCGATATAACTGTAATTATTATCCTTATTCTATTGTTACTATCCGTATTACTCTTGCCTTTATCCTCATAACTATTATTACTATCCTTATTCTAATGTTACTATCCGTATTACTCTTGTCTTTATCCTCATAACTATTATTACTATCCTTATTCTAATGTTACTATCCGTATTACTCTTGTCTTTATCCTTATAACTATTATTATTATCCTTATTATTATTATTATTATCGGTATAACTATTATTTTTATCCTTATTATTATTATTATTATTATTGCCATAATTGTTATTATTATCCTTATTCTATTGTTACTATCCGTATTACTCTTGCCTTATCCTCATAACTATTATTACTATCCTTATTCTAATGTTACTATCCGTATTACTCTTGTCTTTATCCTTATAACTATTATTTTTATCCTTATTATTTTATTATTATTGCCATAACTATTATTATTATCCTTATTATTATTATTATTATCGCTATAACTGTTACTATTATCCTTATTCTACTGTTACTATCCGTATTACTCTTGTCTTTATCCTTATATCTATTCTTATTATCCTTATTATTATTATTATTATCGGTATAACTATTATTTTTATCCTTATTATCATTATTATTATTGCCATAACTGTATTACTCTTGTCTTTATCCTTATAACTATTATTATTATCCTTATTATTATTATTATTATCGCTATAACTGTTACTATTATCCGTATTCTACTGTTACTATCCGTATTACTCTTGCCTTTATCCTTATAACTTTTATTGTTATCATTATTACCATTATTATTATCCCTATTCTATTATTACTACCCGTTTTACTCTTGTCTTTATCCTTATAACTATTATTATTAACCTGATTATTATTATTATTATTATCGCTATAACTGTTATAATTATGCTTATTCTATTGTTACTATCCGTATTACTCGTGCGTTTATCCTCATAACTATTATTATTATTATCCTTATTACTATTATTCTTATCGCTATAACTGTTATTATTATCCTTATTCTATTGTTACTATCCGTTTTACTCTTGTCTTTATCCTTATAACTATCATTATTATCCTTATTACTATTATTATTATCGCTATAACTGTTATTATTATCCGTACTCTATTATTATTATCCCTATTCCTCTTGTCTTTATCCTTATAACTATCATTATTATCCTTATTGCTATTATTATTATCGCTATAACTGTTATTATTATTATTATTTCTATTATTATTTCTATCGGTATAACTGTTATTATTATTTTTGTAACTATTATTATTATCGCTATAACTGTTATTATTATCCTTATTCTATTATTATTATCCCTATTCCTCTTGTCTTTATCCTTATAACTATTACTATTATCCTTATTATTATTATTTCTATCGGTACAACTATTATTTTTATCCGTGTTATTATTATTATTATTATTGCCATAACTGTTATTATCATCCTTATTCTAATGTTACTATCCGTATTACTCTTGTCTTTATCCTTATAACTATTATTATTATGCTTATTATTATTATTATTATCGGTATAACTATTATTTTTATCCTTATTATTATTATTATTATCGCTATAACTGTTACTATTATCCTTATTCTACTGTTACCATCCGTATTACTCTTGCCTTTATCCTTATAACTTTTATTGTTATCCTTATTACCATTATTATTATCTTTATTCTATTATTACTATCCCTATTCCTCTTGTCTTTATCCTTATAACTATTACAATTATCCTTATTATTACTATTATTATCGATATAACTGTTATTATTATCCTTATTCTATTGTTACTATGCGTATTACTCTTGCCTTTATCCTCATAACTATTATTACTATCCTTATTCTAATGTTACTATCCGTATTACTCTTGTCTTTATCCTTATATCTATGCTTATTATCCTTATTATTATTATTATTATCGGTATAACTATTATTTTTATCCTTATTATCATTATTATTATTGCCATAACTGTATTACTCTTGTCTTTATCCTTATAACTATTATTATTATCCTTATTATTATTATTATTATCGCTATAACTGTTACTATTATCCGTATTCTACTGTTACTATCCGTATTACTCTTGCCTTTATCCTTATAACTTTTATTGTTATCATTATTACCATTATTATTATCCCTATTCTATTGTTACTACCCGTTTTACTCTTGTCTTTATCCTTATAACTATTATTATTAACCTGATTATTATTATTATTATTATCGCTATAACTGTTATAATTATGCTTATTCTATTGTTACTATCCGTATTACTCGTGCGTTTATCCTCATAACTATTATTATTATTATCCTTATTACTATTATTCTTATCGCTATAACTGTTATTATTATCCTTATTCTATTGTTACTATCCGTTTTACTCTTGTCTTTATCCTTATAACTATCATTATTATCCTTATTACTATTATTATTATCGCTATAACTGTTATTATTATCCGTACTCTATTATTATTATCCCTATTCCTCTTGTCTTTATCCTTATAACTATCATTATTATCCTTATTGCTATTATTATTATCGCTATAACTGTTATTATTATTATTATTTCTATTATTATTTCTATCGGTATAACTGTTATTATTATTTTTGTAACTATTATTATTATCGCTATAACTGTTATTATTATCCTTACTCTATTATTATTATCCCTATTCCTCTTGTCTTTATCCTTATAACTATTACTATTATCCTTATTATTATTATTTCTATCGGTACAACTATTATTTTTATCCGTGTTATTATTATTATTATTATTGCCATAACTGTTATTATCATCCTTATTCTAATGTTACTATCCGTATTACTCTTGTCTTTATCCTTATAACTATTATTATTATGCTTATTATTATTATTATTATCGGTATAACTATTATTTTTATCCTTATTATCATTATTATTATTGCCATAACTGTATTACTCTTGTCTTTATCCTTATAACTATTCTTATTATCCTTATTATTATTATTATTATCGGTATAACTATTATTTTTATCCTTATTATCATTATTATTATTGCCATGACTGTATTACTCATGTCTTTATCCTTATAACTATTATTATTATCCTTATTATTATTATTATTATCGCTATAACTGTTACTATTATCCTTATTCTACTGTTACTATCCGTATTACTCTTGCCTTTATCCTTATAACTTTTATTGTTATCCTTATTACCATTATTATTATCCTCATTCTATTATTATTATCCCTATTCCTCTTGTCTTTATCCTCATAACTATTATAATTATCCTTATTATTATTATTATTATCGGTATAACTAATATTTTTATCCTTATTATTATTATTATTATCGCCATAACTGATATTATTATCCTTATTCTATTGTTACTATCCGTATTACTCTTGTCTTTATCCTTATAACTGTTATTATTATCCTTATTATTACTATTATTATCGATATAACTGTTATTATTATCCTTATTGTATTGTTACTATCCGTATTACTCTTGCCTTTATCCGCATAACTATTATTACTATCTTTATTCTATTGTTACTATCCGTATTACTCTTGTCTTTATCCTTATAACTATTATTATTATCCTTATTATTATTATTATTATCGGTATAACTATTATTTTTATCCTTATTATTATTATTATTGCCATAACTGTTATTATTATCCTTATTCTATTGTTACTATCTGTATTACTCTTGCCTTTATCCTCATAACTATTATTACTATCCTTATTCGAATGTTACTATCCGTATTACTCTTGTCTTTATCCTTATAACTATTATTTTTATCCTTATTATTATTATTATTATTGCCATAACTATTATTATTATTCTTATTATTATTATTATTATTATCGCTATAACTGTTACTATTATCCTTATTCTACTGTTACTATCCGTATTACTCTTGCCTTTATCCTTATAACTTTTATTATTATCCTTATTACCATTATTATTATCTTTATTCTATTATTACTATCCCTACTCCTCTTGTCTTTATCATTATTACTAATATTATTATCGCTATAAATGTCATTATTACCCTTATTCTATTATTACCATCCCTATTCCTCTTGTCTTTATCCTTATAACTATTATTATTATCCTTATTACTATTATTATTATCGCTATAACTGTTATTGTTATCCTTATTAATATTACTAATATCGCTATAACTGTTATTATTATTTTTGTTATTATTATTATTACCGCTATAACTATTATTATTATCCTTATTCTATTGTTACTATCCGTATTACTCTTGCCTTATCCTCATAACTATTATTACTATCCTTATTCTAATGTTACTATCCGCATTACTCTTGTCTTTATCCTTATAACTATTATTTTTATCCTTATTATTTTATTTTTATTGCCATAACTATTATTATTATCCTTATTATTATTATTATTATCGCTATAACTGTTACTATTATCCTTATTCTACTGTTACTATCCGTATTACTCTTGCCTTTATCCTTATAACTTTTATTGTTATCCTTATTACCATTATTATTATCTTTATTCTATTAGTACTATCCCTATTCCTCTTGTCTTTATCCTTATTACTAATATTATTATCAGTATAAATGTCATTATTATCCTTATTCTATTATTACTATCCCTATTCCTCTTGTCTTTATCCTTATAACTATTATTATTATCCTTATTACTATTATTATTATCGCTATAACTGTTATTACTATCCTTATTCTATTGTTACTATCCGTATTACTCTTGTCTTTATCCTCATAACTATTATTATTATCCTTATTATTATTATTATTATCGGTATAACTAATATTTTTATCCTTATTATTAGTATTATTATCGATATAACTATTATTATTATCCTTATTCTATTGTTACTATCCGTATTACTCG